>VYZT01037770.1:0-120845 GCA_013400735.1 Pomatostomus ruficeps | reverse complement strand
CGGGGGAGGCGGCGGGGCCGGCTGTCAGCGCAGCTCGTCCGGCGTCCTCCCGGCCGCTCGCACACCTCCCGAAGTTTGGCACAACTTGTCACGCCCCCCCTTTCCTCCTCCTCCTGCTCCCGCTGCTGCTTCTGCCGGGGCTGGGGGCGGGCGGGGGCGGTCCGGCCGCGGTGCCAGCGCGTGTGTGGCGGGGCAGCCGCTGCTCCGCGCCCTGCCCGGGCATGGCTCAGCCCTCGGGATCCCGGCGGAGCCGGCGGACAGGAAGCTTTAAATTATTGTAATTGCCTTTCCGTGCGTGAGTGCCGAGCGGCGGCGGCCGCCGCGCCGCTGCCGGGGAGAGCGCAGGGGCGAGCGAGGGGTACGGCGGGCACCGCACCGGCACCGGGGTGGGGGGCACCGGCACCAGCATCTGTACGTAATTCTGCGAGGCACCTTCCTCGCTTCTGCCCGAGCAGGAGGGTGGCTCTGTGCAAGGAGCTCAAGGCTCTCGGTTCACTCGTTTCGGCTCTTTTCCCCTCAGAAAGAAAACGGGTCGGGGGAAAAAGCGACTTCTCGGTCAGGGTGCGGAGCGCGGCCGCGCTCGTCCCCGCGGGTCCCCAAACACTGGCGGTGGGAGCGAACGCTGCCTTCTCTGAAAAGTTAGAGGACTTTATTCCAGCCCGACTGCGATCCTAGAATAACCGGAGCCGCTTGCCGGGAGGAACGTGATCGGCTTTTCCCAGGGGATGGCATGCTGCCTCAGCCCTGTACTTTGGTCAAGGGTAGAACCAATAGCGAGCTGTGGGATTTTGGGTAATAAGTGTGGGAATCTGCAAGAGGAGTAGGTCTAAGAGTAATTTGTTTTCTTACTGCTCATGAATAATGGCCTCGAGCTTTTTTTTTTTATTATTTTCTTAAAAAAAAAAAACAAACCAAAAACAACCCAAAACCAAAAAACACAGCAGGCCAACGAAATAGGCACGTGGGGGATTTGTAGGCGTTCAACATCACAATCATCATCAACAACAGCAATACAGTAGGAACGTCCAGGAGGACGGTGTCTGATGAGAACTCTTTTCTCTGAGAGGCTGGTATCACATGCTGGCACAGGTAGTTTTTGCTATCATTGCTAACACTGACCTTTTCTAAAAGGAAAGACATCAATATCCTAAAATTAGAGAGAAAATGGTTTTGGTTGATTTTTAAAAAATTTAATAGAGCTGCATTTCACTCCATCTCTGTCAAAGAGTGAAATATTAAGTTTAGTTCAGATTAGGAAAGGAAGTTTGATTCCAGCTGTAGAACTGTAGGATAATGTGTCCTGGCTTTCATCCTTCCAGTTGAAATCCAGTTAGCTGTATGCAGCCTTGCTGAAGTGAGCCACTCAGATTAAAAGGCAAGTTCTTATGAGGAGTTAGTACAAAGTTTTTCATCAAAGTATTTTATCACCTGAAACTTACCTGAAAACAGCTACTTGCATCTCCTGCTCCTAATCCGTCCAAGACCCTGAGGATACATTATTGCCTCAGAAGTTAATTCTTTGTCCTGCAAGCTATACCCTTTACAGCTATCAAACTGGAATTGCAAAGGGAGTTTTTTTAAAATTTAGCTATAATATCTGTCCAGGTTAAAGCCAGCTTTGTTTTACGAGGCTTCTGCAGCTGAAGAGGGAGAGGCTGGCACGGATATGCTGCATCTTGCAAATGGATAGCATGTCTATTCTGACATGATTTGAACATGAAAACCCAATAAACACATGGTCATTATGCATGAAAATCTCACAGCAGAGCTTTCTGCTTGCACTTCGAGTGTTTTGGTTGAGAGTTACACTATAAGAAGCACAAGACTTGAAAGCTGCAAGTGGCTTGTGTAAACAGATGGACATTTGAGATGTATTGGTTTCAAGTTAACTCAGTTAACATGTGGGTGCACATGTATTTAATTTAGCCTAGTTTAAGTTTTTGTAAGCAATGGAAGCTCATATGTGCTTTTTAGAAAGAGAGAAAAAGCCTGGGGATTTTGTCTATAAATGCTGGAGCTACAGCTGTAGAGGCTCTTGGGGACTGGGATCATCCTGTTATCATGATCTTGTAGGCACAGGTGAGACTTAACAGAGAGCTTACAGTTTTCACTGAAGTTCACAGGTAGCTTGCAGATGAATTTTGAAACTGTGAGGTACCCTGTGCTGAGAAAACATAAAAGTGCTTAAACACATCTTGCTGCATGCTTATCGTACGTGCTGCTTGCCAGAATCAGTTAGGTTGAGCAATATCATTAAACTGTCAGCCCTGTTGTTTACAATGGGATAGTTCCTCAATGCTCAGGATGAAGAAACCCAGCAGTTTTCTGTTACTTGCTGTAAAAATGCAGCGCTGTGTTCCAGGAAGGTTCGTAAGTGGCGGAGCTCTCACTGCATAAAGCACGGGAGGAGACTGGGATTTGGCATCTCCGGCAGTGCTGCTGTACAGCAGCGTGTGTGCAGGAGCTTTGTTTTTGCCTGCAGTTCCTACTTACCCTGAGATAAAACACTCTGATGTTGGCATATGATACACCAAAAAACCAGATCATTTGTTGAAAAATAAGAACTCCAGCATTTAGGAGAAAGTAAATGAACAGTCCTAAAAATACAGCAGTATGCTAAAATATTGCCAAAGCACTGCTCTGACGCTGTTGTAAGCTGTCATATTTTTGACCATTATAAATAGATTAGTATTATTACAAGGAATTTTTTCCTATTAGCAAAGAAGTTTTCTTTTTCCTGTTTTTGACATGAGGATCCTCACATGTTCCCTGAACAGGCAGAGCAGTGTTCATACAGAAGGCAGTGGGAATGCTGCTGAGGAGGAAGTGGGCATCTGGGCCCTACTGGAATGGCCCTCGTAAAGCCTTTAAGTCTCCTGTACTGTGAGTTCAGGGGTTTTTGTAATCTGTTTTGCTTATATTCTCCGTATCTTCAAGACATGAGATATAGTCCAGTTAATCACTTAGGATATATGATGTAGTCAGGTTCAGACACAAATTTGGTTTAGATGGCATTTGAATTGAAGCTTGAAACAAGAGTGAGCTGCTTTCCAGCAGCACTGAAGCACTGGGGGCTTTGGAGAGTTTTCCTTCTTTTTCATGTTGTGCCCAGACCCAAAGTAAATTTCCTTTCAGTTTTGTGACCAAACAATAGGACTAGGGAAAACAGCAGCCAAATCTGTTTCATTTTGGGAAATTTGCTAACAGATAACAACATTCAGGTCAAGATCAGAGCATTAAGTTTGCATTGTGCTACTGGTCATGCTGGACTTCCGCCACCTTTGGGCACTGCGTGGGGAGCGGACGCTGCATGAAAAGTGTATTTCCAATGACTGATGTACAGTGGAGTCCACATGGTGCTGGCTGCACTACTGGGCATCCTGGACAAGTGTCTGAGGATCACTCTTGTAGTGCCTTTTCCCAGGTCTCCAGCCTCTTCAGGCATGTGGTGAATGCACAGGGACGTGCACAGTACACTCTGTGTATGTAAAGTGCATTGTCTGAACAAGTTTTTATTGCTTACAGAGCACTCATCCTTCCTGGCTGCACAGGTTTCTAGGTGAGGAGACCATACACTTCATGACAGCTTGAGGAGGGTCTCCTATAATATTTCTGACAACTTTATTTTCTGTCTCCTCCAGCCTCTTTCTTTTCCTTTGAGCTGCAAGCGTAGATTGAAACGCAGGTAATACATAAGAGGATCCTTTAATATTGGCTATTTTCAGAGGCACAAAGGACAATTACTTTCTCTTCCTACTAACCTCCTGCTGGCTTGCTAGCTGCTTGGGAGGCTAGTGATTTTAAGAATACCACTTTACCAGTGCATCAAATACGGAGCAAATCTTTGCTCACCAAGATCCCAGTTCCTACATCCCGTGGTAACACCAAAAATTGAACTTGAGTGGCCCAGAGCGCCAGCCCCTACTGTGAAGACTCATACAACCATCAGCACTTTTGAGAGTTAAATTTGATCCATTGGTTCTGAGCAGTGCTGAGAATTGCCAGCTAAAAGACCTTTCAGTGAATTGTCCTTTAATACCCTTAATAGAAGTCTACCCCCCTATCCCATTTCCTGTTGTTCTTTTAAATAAAAAGAAATCCTGGTGACAAAGCTAAAGTGTATTCTGTGATTATTTTTTTTAAGAAAAAAGTATTTGTGTATATTTCAAGGAAATTAATTGCCTGAAAATTGCAGGTCAGAGTTATTTTACAAGGATAGTATTCTTCACTGTTGCAGTATCTCAAGGAAAAAGCCTATTTAAATTATGTATTCATGTACTAATATTTGAGCCTTTGAATGATTATAGTTAAAATACATGGGAAAGTCAGTACTGTATTAATACAGTACTGGTCTGAGAAAGGACACTGAACACTCAGACCAATCTATTTTGGTTTGTGAGCACATCCTGAGAGAAACTGAGCAGGCTCAGTCGGCCCGTGCAATTTGATGACATTTTGTAGCTTCTGCGAGGAGTGGAGTTTTACAGAAGAGGAGCTAAATAAAACCACAGCTAGAGGAGTGATTTCCATTGTTGTCTCCTGGTGCCTAGAAAGGTAGTCCAGGTTTTCCTTAACATGAGTCTGAAAGGTCTTAGGAATGCTCATGTCTAATTCAGCAGGCTTAGATTTGCTCTCTGTACACAGAACCTGCCTTCACCAGTCCAAGCCTAGTGGGATGTTTAAGGTCTAACTGGAGTATTACTGAAATTGTATTTAAGGTCTTACTACTGCTCTTCGTGGCAGTGGTGTTGACGCATTTAATTTAATTTAATTTAAACCCACATTCTCAGCCCTGGCTTTTGGGTTAAGCAGGTTAGAAGGTTGGCTAGGACAGCAAAGAGCTGAAGGGGCAGGGTGAAAATTGCTGGCTCATAGCTGGACTCTTTAAGTTGCTTTGCCCACGTTTTGGAGGAGAGGGGACAAAGTTCAGTTAAGCTTGCTCTGCTTAGAAGCTTTGAAACAGATGTAAATATGGCTTGCAGTATCTTCAGTTTCTATAGGGAGTGAGTGAACAAAACAGGTTTAAATTCAACTGAGTGCCATATTGTGGTTTGTAGCAGTCAGTCTAAAGATACATTTAATTAAACTGGTTCCATTTCTAAACTAGGACTATGGAGTGTACCTTTTACACTGCTATAAAATCCTTGTGTACGAGTAAGCTTTCAGTGTAATGAAAAAGGCTGGGGGACACAGTTGTGATCCTCAGCTAACCAATTAAATATTTACTTAATAAGGATCTAAAAGTTAATTTTACAATGCATTTTTTAAAAAATGAAAGCAAAATAGCTATTGTATGGCTAAGTCAGTGCCTTTAGTCAGTGAAGAGTTGCTTTTCTTAGCTGGGAACACCATTTTAATGTTATAACCAACCTTCTAGCAGGACATTAGTCCTAATAGACCAGGTTTATACTGAAAAAGATTCAGAAACCATTAGGGAAGAGAATTACAAAATGATAGAAAATGAATGGTTTTCAAGTGATTGCAGAGCAGATTGAATTAAAGCCAGATACTGAGTTCTGTATTAAAGAATTTTTTACAGAAACAGAGAAAGTACCCATTCTGTAATAGTGATTATTCCACCAAATCCCACTCTGGTGGAGTCTCCTCCACTGACTCTGGAAGGAGCCTGGGGACATTGAGGTACTCCAGGAAAGGCAGCTGTTGTGACACTCTGTGTGCTGTCCTTACGTGGCATCTGGGAACATGCAACTGTCTTTTCACTGAGATGAGCTTGCTCCTTATGCTGTAGCATTAAAGATCATGCTACTCATGTTGATATGTAGACAAATGCATAAATAATATCAAGAAATGCAGTGTATGTGTCAATTACACTTCTGTTTAATAACAAATTGAACACAACTGCCAGGAAACTATGCAAAATATATAAGAAGCCTATTAAGTCACAGAAAAGGGAATGTGTTAATGCAATATTCTGCTTTACAAGTACAAATCTGGAAGAAGAGTGTGTTCAGTAGGAGATACTGTGCTCTTTTCTGTGCTTCAGATTGATTTTATATCTGTAATTGTATGCAGGCAGCTGCCAGGAGCAGGACAGAACGATTCTGAGCAAGCTAAGCGATTTGTTCCGATTCCTGGGAATGCAGGTTTGTTTAGTGGCACCATGGTGCATTAAGCACCTTGTGGTTGAGATTTACAAATATAGGACAATTAATTAGTTCAGGTTTGGGAATCAGGCACAGATTACTCAGTCAGTGCATGCACAAGTAGGGTGAGCATCTTGATGGAACTTGTTGCCCAGATCCGTTTTGAGCCTCCTGTAGACAGAAAAGACAGAGCTGGGATAGAAATAGTGAAGTGCTTGTCACTTCTGTAAAACAGTTTCCAATTGAAACCTGAAATTATATATAATGAGGCATTCCCATAAACAGGGTTGCTGTAGGTAAGTAGCAGTTTGCACAGGATGATGGAAGTTTTGCCACTGTAGAGGAATAATATTAATTCTCACGAGAGACTACAAATGAGTAAATGCTGATGAATATGTACAAATGTGTATGTGTGAGTTAGTGCTTCTGAAAAGCAATTGACAGTTCTGGAAGCTGAAAGCCTCTCTTTGCCAGGAAAGTGCTGTGGAGGAAAGCAGCCCAGTAGAAGTGCGTGGTGATCCCCTGGGATGTGTTCTGTGGGCAGCCCCTGGAAGCAAGGCTGAGGATGGGGCTCAGGTCTGCGGCTCAGGTCTGCAGCCACTCGAGGCCCTCTCAGTAAAACCTGTGTGGAGGGGATTCTCCAAGCACACGTCCAGTAGATGCCCAGCACGTTTAAAACGAGTGCTTGAGTGCTTCAGGTGACTGCTTACCTCCCACCCCAGCCACAAGATGCCATCAGACCAATGTCTGGCTCGGCGTAAGACGAGCTCTCAGAATGGGAGCAACGCCTGTGTTTTTATGAGGAGCAGTGGAGGGGAGGGGAGCACCTTCCTGCACCTTCTGCACACGTCCCGCTGTTCTTTTAATAACTCATGCACTGCACTGGCACAGAAAGTGGCTCCTAGTGAGAAGTAACAAGCTGAAATGGGGTAGAAAATGGAGAAACCAACAGATTCTAATCCTGAAAGTATATTGGACGTAAAGGCGTGGGTCCCGTGGTGTGAATAGCAGCAGTAGTTGCATACCCAAGCACCTCTGCAATGCATGCAAACACTGCATAAAGAAGTAGCTGCAAGAGGCAAGATGGAAGAAAAATGCTGTTGCACAATAGTAAAAAGTTCTAAGAATGCAGGATTTTTCTTCTTGCTTTGCTTCGTTTTAAATTCTGTGGTTTTACATATAAGAAAAAGGAAAATATGTACTTTTATAACTGTAGTTTTCTGTAATTATTTTTATCT
Organism: Pomatostomus ruficeps; assembly: GCA_013400735.1. NCBI lineage: Eukaryota > Metazoa > Chordata > Aves > Passeriformes > Timaliidae > Pomatostomus > Pomatostomus ruficeps. The sequence continues at coordinate 113,503 of VYZT01037770.1, read as the reverse complement.
CAACACCTGAGTGTGAGTTGTAGAGATGTGCTTTATGGCTCTGTTTAAGAACAATATTTAAGTAAAGGCTTAGCTTTAGCAATGTGGCTTAGTTCATTTAAATTCAGCATTTAAATATGAGTTTACACAAGTGCAGTGTTAGCTAGATAAATGAGATTTCAATGCAGCTAAGTCCCATTTTTGAAGACTGTGTAGACAGTGCCCCACTGATCTTCAGGGTGGTTTAGGTGTCTAAGTCATTCTAACAAAGGGGAAGAGAAAAAAGTTCGTTTCCTAAGTTATCTGTGTTGTTAAACATTGTTCTCAAAACCTGCAGGGACTGTGACAAGTGAGTGTGAGAGGTGGCTTCCAGTACCTCCAGTGACGGCAGGATTTACATGGATTGCAGTTTTAAGGAGTGATACCGAGGACATTGTAAATTTTTAATAATAGTAGCAGAGATTAGCTAAGTCCAAGGACTCAAAGTCCTTCTACAGTTTTGTTTTATTTCTTCTCACTGGGGATGTTGGTCAGGTGGGACCACGGGAGGCCACCTGCATGGGCAGGGTCAGTGCAAGCAGCAGATTGGGATGGGAAAAGTACAGGGTTTTGTATAGTTGAGGCTTGAAAACCTTCAGGATGGAGGTTTGTTTAGGGTTATTTGGGGTTGTTTTAGGGTTTGTTAGGGTTGTTGTAGTAGGTTGTATTTCTCTGATTATACTTCAGTTTATGTTAGGTTCTTGTTAAGAACACCTGTGTTCATTTTATAATGCTTTCTGGTCTTTTTTTCCTGGTTTCATATACCAGAGCAGTATCTTCATTTTTGTGGAGCTGATCCTTCACGGCTCCCTCTGTTAATGGAGAGGAGTTTCCTGCAGAAAGTGTTGCAGAGAAAGAACTTCATCTTCCCATGGAGAGTGATAGGGATAAGTCACCTTGCTAGGCCAGAATTGTGCATGTGAGAGCGGAGCCTGAGAGATGGGAGAGGAGCATTATGGGCCTGGTTTGGTACTTGCTGCTGTCAAGGCAGACTTTGCTATGTGTTTTAGTCTGTTGATACTAAAACCTGGAGGTGGTGAGCCTGTGGTTAGCCACTTGAGTGTGCATCCACGTGGGATTTCGAAAATTGCAGGAAGAAGTTCAGCAGTCGGTGTTCAGTGATGTTCTATGGGCTTGGAACACAGCTTCTTCCAAATCCAGCTGTTTCAAGGAAAAGAGTAGCAAAAAACTTTAAAAAAATCAGACTGAACTATTGAGAGTTTTGCTATTAATTTCATTTATTTAGTGGGACAAGGTTTTGCCCTCTCTTAGGCTGTTCAGAAAGCGTGGAGTCTTTTTGGTGTCCTAACAGGCTTTGGTTCAGCCCCTTGTACAGTTTCCCATGCAGAGCTTTTGTTTGTTACAGCTCCAGCTCAGGAGAGCAATGAGTGGGGTGTTTCTGTGGAGCTGTGGACTTCTTTTTATTGACTCAAACACCCAGTTTAAAGAAAATAGGGATGTGTGTCGGGAGGCAAATGAAAGCATATTGTTTTTTATAAAGTGTCACCTGCAATGCGCTTTTAAATAAACCCCTGGATGGCCATGTATGGGGTTTTTTCACTTGAAAGACACTATCTCCTTCTTCTAAACATTTGCACAGCAAAGTAATGCATTATTGCATTTTCATAAATAATTGAAAAGCAACTTAAAAGAAAGTAGGCCAACAGAAAAAAAAAAAGGAAAGTGTTGGTTTCAAATTTGAGAGAAGAAAAATATGTTTCCTTCTTGATAGCAAGTCAGTTAAATGTTATTAAATCCCATTCTCCCACCCTGACATGACCAAAGACAAATCTGAAAACTGAGAGTTTCATTTGAAAGAGAGAGAAATGGGGGAAAAGGTTTTGAAATGCTGAGTTTGGTTTGGATTGTTTCTCTTTTTTTTTTTTTTTTTTTTTTTTTTTTTTTTTAAACCTCCCCTTCCCCCTCGCTTTTGTAAGAAAGGAATTGTGACCCCTTATCAGTTTGTAAGTCACTGAGGAGCAAGTCTCTGGAGGTCTGCATGTTGGCTTCTCAGCACCGTTTGCGTGCTGGGCTGTAATAATGCAAGTTATTTTAGAACTGTGCATACGTTAGTGTTCTGGCGCAGCATGATACAATAATGTGTGAAAAAGCATAAGATCACACCTTGGTGAAACTTGCAGATTTCCTGCATAATCCGACAGTGAGCTCTTGTCAGGTTTTGACTATATGTAAAGTGAGAATAAAGTTTCCAGAAGCAAAGCGCAAGCCTTGGATGCATTTGGAATGGCTGTGCAGGGATTTTGGCCCTGTTGTGGTTCCGAATGTGCTGGCTTTAAGCACTTTAGTCCCACTGTAGCCAGCAGGTCTCCTTCAGCGCTTTAAAATTCGGCAAATTTTTTAAGCCCTTTGCTGAATGGAAGCTTTAATTTTGCTGGCACTGGGGAAGATCAAAGAGCCCGAGTAAATAATTTCTTAAAAAACAATCAATGACATGAACAGTTTTTGTGTAACATGCAGTGGGATGGATCTGGTGACAGAGCCAGATGTTGACTGTGGGAATGGTTTATGGCCTCTTCACAGGCCTTGTGGGCACGTAGGTCCTGAGCTGGTGTGGCTGAGGGAAGATGGGCACATGGGAAGTGGGAATAATTCAGTTTCAAATGCTCTCAATGCAAGATGAGCACCAGCAGGGTCTGTGCCTGGGCCCTGGTTTTTGCTATGCCAGAGGTTAGAGGGAATTACTGGGTGAGGCCCTTCCATCAGGCAGGAGGCCTGACCACTGAGTCCCAGCAGTTCTCTGCTGACATTGGATCAACAGATCAGTGATTGCCTGTATTAATGAGTTGTTTAATATGCTTTAAGATTAGAGCTGTTCAAGGAGTGAAGATAAGCTTCATGCAACTGATCTGTCCGCCAGAGCAAAGATGTGCATACTCTCTTGCTTTCCTCCCAGCTTTACTCTGTCTCCTTTCATTTTTTATAACCAGCCCGGCTGGGTTTCAAGTCCCTGCCCACCATTTTCAAAATGTGTGATATATTTGTTAAGGATTTGGAATTTGGGATGCTTCGATATAACTTGTGTAGGTTTTGTAGAAACACCTGACATGTGTGTTTAGTTCCTAAACACCTTCTGTGCTTGATTTATCCTCACAGGTTGTCAAGGTATTCAGATGACCTGAAACTGAGGAAGTGAGAGGGAGCTCAGCTGGCACAAGTCTGACATTGAGTCTGACTGCGGCTGAAATTTGTTTTGCAGAGTTGAGCCCAGGCTGCGTAGGCGGTGAAGAAAGCCTTCTTCACTTCACCATTGTATCCAAAAAGCTCTGAGCAGCATCCTTTTTTTTGCAGGTGATGAATAACCTAGTTAGCTCACGTTGATTCAATCCAGTAAGAGTTCTCCTCAAGGCAGGCATGGTGGGAATTTGTGAAAGTAGGTTCTTTGGTGGGGATGCTGTGGTGGATCTTTGGGAGATGCTCTCAGGCACAGAAACCGTGACTTGGCCATCTGACAGGGACCACCACACACGAGTTACTTCTTTACATCAGACACTGCTGTTTGCCATGGCTCAGCAGCTTGCCTTCAAGCAGAGCAGGCTCACAACATTTAACCTCACTGAGTGTTTTTAAGGTCCTGTGGCAATTGTGATCACCAGGGGCAGCCAGATCTCGAGGTTAAATATGTGGAGGATGCTCACAAACCGGAGTCCCTGTCTGTTGTCACTGAATTTCCTTTCCCTTTGGCTGTCCTGGAAGTGTCTCCTGGGGTGTAAGCCAGGCCTGTCTGTCCTGGGAGGTGTCTTGTATAGGTTGAAGGAGGGCTTTCTGGGCAGCAGACAGAGTCATGCAGTTGATACAGCACAGTGTGCATCATTGTTTGTTTTATTACTGTTTTACATTTGTATTTGTAAGAACAGCATATTGATGACTGCGTGTTAAAACTCTGTCTTTTAGTGCCTCGTTTTCTTTCCGAAAAAGGAAGGAAGCCACATTCTTACTTGGAAAAACACAGAATTACATTGGAGCAAGTACTAGTGCTGCGTTCATACATGATCAAATCCAGGCAGCTCAGGGCATGGTGTATAAATTGCCTTCATGTTCGTTGGGTTAGCAGCTGTCAAATAAGTGATTACAGGCGTTGGCATAGCTCTTCTTCCCGTAATCGCTGTGAAACAGGGATGGAAATGTAACAGATGCCATTTAATATGGACCAGCACCTAGGTTCTGTCTCTGGGTCTGGCTCTTCTTGCCTCATGGCCAAAGTTTCTTAGCATCTTTTTTTGCTTTAATTCCTCAGCACTTATAAATGGAGATAATAGTGCTCACTCGCTTTACAGGAGATTTCTGAGGCTTTTTGGTAAATCATTTGAGATCCTTTGATGAAAGATAGGAAGTATATGCTAGAGCATTAATGATAAGATTAAAATGAAAAATTCTGTTGAGATTGAGGAAAATTACTGCTCCTAGATGAGGGTGGTGCTACACTTTTGCAGGAAGTCATTTTCTCAGAGACTGTGTTGGGGCATCATTTCCTGGGATTTTTAAATTGGTTAACTGACAAGGCTTTTTGATACCAGGCACTACACTTGAAGTCCTGTTGAAGAGCAAATGAAGTGTTGTGATCCTATTTTTTGCAGCATAGGAGCCTACAGTGACTCATTCAGTGTTTGTAATGCCTGTGACAGATGAAAAAAATGAAGTCAGTTATTCCCAGTGAGATGGATACACTCAGCCAGACCCTATTTGAGAATTATTTGCTGCACTGTTAAGACCAAAGTACACATCTTCTCCCTCCCCCCTGAAAGAATCCAGTTTATCATGAAATGTTTATCAGACCCATATAAACATTTCTTGACTGCCGAATTTTGAAGGGAAATTCTTTTGGTCTAACATATGTATTGCAAGCAAAACTCTTCACAGATTTTTTTAAAAAATCTAATTAACTTGGTTGCAGCCCTACTTATTACCAAGCATGCCAGCATCTGGCAGGGGTATGGCGATCTGGGAATTCACTGCTTGAAGCCTTGGAACAAAGTGTTCTGATCTGACCCCAGGCAGCGAGTCCAGGACTTGAACTGGAATCTTCAGGAGCAGAGAAGTCTTAAGTGTCTGGAAAATTGGCCTGTTGAGTCACCACACAGGCACTAAAACAAAACTAATTTTAAGCAGGTCAGAGTTCAGTGATTCCCTCTGGAATCTAATTTTTTTTTCCCTAAAAAAAAGAAGTCTCATGTTTTAAGTGAAAAGGGTCAAAGTTGATGCACTGCTACAATTTTTGAATGCTTTCCCTTAAGAACAGCCAGCCAGGCTAGGATTAGCATGAAGGGCTGCTAGGCTGGCACTTCAGTGTCTGGGTTAAAAATATTTTAAAGCAGTAAATGCAGTCAGAACAGAGAGAGATCCCTGCGAGCCTTCCTATTCAAAAATGTGTAAGCTCAGGGCAGCAACTGCAATGTAATTTAGGGCAGTATATGCTTCATAGCTTTGGAGAATATTGCCTCTTGTTAATGTTGCATTGGAGGACAGTGGGATAGTAGTAATTTTAGGAAGGTGGTATTCCTATTTGTTTTACATTGGAAACTTCAGAATAAATAAAAGGAAGCATCAATTGAGGAAGAAGTGTAACTGCCGAAACCCAGCACTGAATCCATCTCTGAGCAGACTGTAGAAACGACAGGGGAAAGTGGGTATAGAAACATTTTCCTGGGAATGCAGCTGCAAAAGGAGCGTAACAGACAAAGGCAGAATCAGGTATGTACTTTAAAAGGCATGTGGGCAAACTTCAGTCTGAGACCCCAGTGAGGAGCCCGCTCCCATTAAATTACAGAATGTTTGGGGGGATCAAATGACAGGACGCTTGTATTGCTTTTCCATTGCTGAAGAAGTGGGACTGTCTATAAGCAGGGATGATTTAAATAGCTGCTCACAAAAACGTGCTTGCGAGAGGGAGGGAGGGAGATTTTTTGTTCCCATTTCTTGATAAAGATAATTTCCTTCTTTTCCCCTTTGGGTCTTGCCAAGTTTGCTTTACATTTGTGAGTGAAAAGGATGGGTCTGGGCTACCTAAGGAAGCTCAGATCTGAACTCTGTTTGTGTCAGGCATTGTGGCCTTGGTGATCTCTGTTTATCTCTGAGGAAATAGTCCTGCTTGCACAACGGGGCAAATGCAATGTGCAGATGTCAGAGCTGCTAGAGCAAAGAGGGCTGTCTAGGAAAAGCTATGCCAAACCTAATGGTGGAGTGGAAAAGGAGCAGCTAGGACTTCTGGCTTCCTCCCTATGCCTTTCCATGGCTGTAGGAAAATCTCCAGGCCAAATGGAAAGCTCATTGTTGTTCGTAGTGAGCTGTAGTTCATGTGAACTGTTCTGTTGGTAGGAGGATATTTTTATGAATGTTTGCCCACATAGGGGTGCAAAGATTTGTGTGCTCTGGTCACCAGTGCAATAGTTAGAATGGTCTGTGAAAGAACACCTCTTCCACAGGACTTCCCCTTCCATGTGTAGGAAACACTGAGAATGTGGCTTTTGGAGTGAAGGAGCTATAAAGGTTAAATTTATTAGGAGAACTGCAGCCTGCCTTGCTACTACATGAAGTTATTGGGATGCTTCTCCTTTGTTATTCCTGCAGGTATACAAGGCATGGGGATTTGAATGGGAGCATGTGTGAGGCTCTGAGATCCAATTTGTCTTCCAGGTTACAGCAAGGCTCCGCTTTTCCCAGGCTTAACAAGTAGCAACCATAGTTTACTAAAATATTTATTGAAATTTAGTGAAAACTTACTGACACGCAGTTGGTTTTGCATTGAAGATCACAGTTTATAGCCCTTTGAAGTCTGCATGTCTGAAGGAAAGAGAAATGCTTCGGATAAGCTGAACTCGAATTAATCGTGTAGGCAGCTACGGATTGAATTTCCTGTGTGGCTCATTTTCCAAAGGGAGTAAGGCAAGCAATGAGTAATGCTAGGCCAACTTGGATCACAACAGGAGGTGGTGTAGCTTTAGCACAGAACAGCCTCGTTCACTGAACCCGAATTATTGACCAGTTCTCCAAACTTCAGGGATGATGGTGGTTCTGAAGGAAGAAAGTTAATTTATGATTTGTATAAGCTTTATGATTCGCAGTTGTGAAGGTGGGATAAATCACACAGGCCTCCAGCCCTGACACTTTAATCTGCAGTGATTTGAAACTTGAAAGCTACACAATATTTAAAGGTTTGGTTTTATATTTTCCTTTTTAAATGGTGTGTTTCTTTTCACTAGATTGTGACCCAGTGGGAACTTTGCCATAAGGAAGAATTTTAGGGAGCCAAGAGGCAAAATGTGTTTTGGGTAGTTCCCAAATGCAGTATTTTTTTGTTTGTTTGATCTCTGCATTTTTAATTCCACAGTTGTCCTTGTATCCAGCCCCTTTTAAATCTTCTCGTAACACGGGAGAGTTGCAGCCTGTGCATGCTGTGCTGATCCTCTTTGTTTAACTCACAATGCTTTGCTCTCAAACTGGCTGTCAGAATATGATGGGTCAACAGGATCGTTCTCTTTAGCATGAAGCACACCTGAAATATCTGCTTAGGTAGTGCTTGTGATTTCTCAGCAAATACTCAACCCAGTGGGGAGCTGCAGGACTCACCTCCATCTCCCAAGGGTTAACAGTAACCTATAATAATAATCTTGTGACATAAAAATGCTTCTTTTTATGCATTACCTATTTCCAGAGGCCTAATTTAGGTTTTGTATCAAAATGGATATCACAAACGCTTGAGCTTCCTGCTGGGAATGAAAGTGCTACTGAGAGACTCTGTTCTCTGTTATTCTCCTGGTGTCCAGGAGGGGTGAGGAGGCAAGGAAACAATTGCTGATATCTGTAGCAGTAAGTATAAATAGTAGCAGGATGGGTTGCAGAGGTAAAATACTTTGAGAGTATTGTTCATGTGAAAGCCTGGCCTTTGCTCTTGGTTAGAATGTATACATGTGTGTGTGTAAATAGATGTGTTCTCGTAGAGGGGCCAAATTGACACCTTGACAAGAAGAAAGTTGGGTTTATTTTATAACTGCACAAAAATTCACCTGTCATCAAAAGAAAATAATCCTGTTACGGCGTAAAATAAGATTGTGTATTCATGATTAAACATACAGGCAGCTACAGTCAAAAATCAGCACACGTGTGTCCCTCCTCTCTCTGTGCATGTTTTGTGCCAAATTCTGTTGTAGATCCAGTGGAACTGTTTCCATCACTTAGTTTCCTCAAGGATCTGTCTGTTGAATGTTTTCACATAAAAAAAATCACGTTTGGATATTTTTGTTGTTATTGTAAGAAGTTGAAACAAGGAAAACAAAAGCCAGATTAAACTTTCCTTTTTTTGAGGTCAAAAATATTTGCTGAACACCCAGATAGTTTCTCTCTCCCTGGTATTGATTTTCCATTGGAAGCACATGTGGGAAGAGAAGGAAGATCTTAACAAAACCTACAAAACACTCGTGTTTCTGAATTTCCTGGCAGTTGCTATTTTTCCTTCTCTTTTATGCAAAACTTGGTTATGTCAAATTTGTCCCAAACCCTGCCTCCTTCTCCTGTCCCTGATCCCTGCTTTGGGTGGGAGAGCAAGTCTTGTGGTCGAAGCCATTTTCCCAATCTCAGCCTCTGGAGGGAAGGGATTCCCAGGGTTCTTGTTGCTCCAGTCTGGCAGGTTCAGGTGTTGAAATGTGGATGGGGTGAGAAGTGCTCACCTGCTCTGCCAGCCCCAGTGAGTGTGGACACCTGGGGTCTAACTGGGCATGGGGGAGAGAACAGGAATGCTGCCCGGTCCCGGGTGCAGCTCTGCCTTGGCCAGGCTGTCGGGGCTGGAGGTGCAGGGAGCACTTGGGGGGTTCGTGAGTGTGTGTGCCCTGGCGTGAGTGCTGTGGGAACAGAGGGCAGAGCCAGGTGGGATCGCTTCCATCGCCGTGAGCCCTGCGCAGGGATTGCTGTATCAGCTTTGCCCAAAGCACCTGGCTGAGCACCCAAGTGCTCCTTGAACAGAGCAGCCTTGGGCCACCCAAGCGCAGGGGTGGGTGTGGGGCAGAGCATGGATAGCATGAGCACAGCCCCGCGCTGCCTCTGCCATGCTCCGCCGTGCTGGGGAAGTCTCTTGACCTTTTGTTCCTCGGTTTTCTTGTGTTTAAGGACATACAGACTTAACCATCGCTCATGGGTTTTGCAAGAATTAATTAATTGCCATTTTGACCGATTTGAGGACTCATAACCCTAAATAAACAAGAACTTAACCAGTTATTTTTCTTCGTATTTATGCTATAGGAAAAATCCAGTCATTTATTTCCAAGCACATGAGACACAAAAACTATCTTCACACTTCTGAGTGGAGCTGGGGCTTGATGCCAAGGCTTTTTTTTTTCCTAGAGGATATGGTATACTCGTACACTCAGATCAAATGGTACAACCTTACGGTTTCACTCAGGAGATGGAAATATTTTTCTTACTGTGTTTTTGTACTTAGAAACTTTAAATACCAGGCACTTCTCTTCAGTCAAGTTCTTTGTCCTCATGACTGCACTGATTGCCAATGTCCTTTAGCATGTGAACTCACTTCTTTGGTAAATGGTAAATGGGATGTCTTTTTCCCCCATATGTTCTGCCATCTCCTTCTACCTTAATTACTTGGCTTAAAGAATCTGGGAATTAGGGAAGGAAAATGGAAAAAAATATAATAGGGGTGCTTATTACCTCTTATCCTCTTTCTTCTGTGTGTGGAGAAGCCCTTGAGTATATTAATTTGGGAATTAGGAGTAACTTTTGTCCCACACCTGATGCAGCCCTACAGAAAGGCTGTAGAGTGCCCTGGTTTAACGTGGAACATCGAGGCACAACAGAGTGAAGGAAGTCAGAGTTTGTGGCTGTCTCTGCATTTGCCATCGTCAGGGAGTTAAATCATAGCTAAGGGCTTTTTCTTTTGTGTTTTAATTTCCTTTGTTTTAAGAAAGTATTTTTTAAATGAAGTGGGGGAGGAGAGTAATATGCCACTGACATGCTTTGGGATCTAAGGCTCCTGTGGACCCCATAGGATGTCAATGGACTCATTAAGATTTAGCCAAGTTTTATGCATTATTCATAATATACATTCACAGCATGCACCCTAAAGACTGTCTCCTGTGAATGCTTAGTCAGAATCATTTGCATTCTGTATTATGGATCCATAATATAGAATACATTTAGCTCCGTTTTGTGTATTATCCTTTACATTTATTTCCAGCCCTTACTGTCCTGGCATATGCAGCAAATGTGTTTAAACAATAGCATGCAGTTATGTTTTGTTGCTCTATAAAAACTAATGCATAATAAGGACCCTGATGAAAATTAATTATTGCGTAAGAGCAATGGACAGGCTTCTTCCTCTTTGTAGCTTCAGTGACACTTAAAACTTACTTTTCTAACATGTTTAAGAAGTGCTTCAAATTCTAGGCTGATATTTTGTAAATTTTGTGTTTCAAATACACACAAAAAATCAGTTTTGATGTGGAAGGCTGGCAGGTGATGAAACATCAAATTGAAGCTGAGACGCTTAATAATCATAAGTCTTTTGCTGTGAGTTTACTCTAATCCTATGAACGTTATTTCTGCTGTACATGACAAGACGAAAGAATCAACAAAACACCACATCAGAAAATTAATTCTCTTCCTGTCATCCAAAGCATTGAAGCTCCTCTGTTTTCTTTTTCTCAGCTGCCAGTACATCATGGTGATGGGTCTGATCTTGGCTTTGCACTGATCCACAGAGTGGTCCAGACGTGTTCCTTACACACCTCTGCCTTGGTTTCCCCATGGGAAATAGTGCTCCTTAAATTCCTCTGTAGGAGCTGTCTATCTAGATTTACTCCTTCAGCACCCTGCCACTGCCAGGAGAGAATATTCCTATTGGAAACACTGCTCTTGCAAGAAAATGGGGTTTCTTTTGGGGCCAAATTGCAGTAGAGGGAAGGCAGGGAGGTATAAGGATTATCTTTCTTGGGCAGAATTAGTTAAGGGATCACTTTTGTGAAGTGTCTTCCATTTTGGGGACCATGAAAATATTTCTGGTTGCTGGAGCCTGCACATGAAAACCCCAGATGGGCAAAATCCTGGATCCTGTGGGATCCCTTGCAGATCCATCTCACTCGGGGAACAGCCCCTCTGTGTGTTCACATAGTGAATGTCAGCCTTTCACCCATGTAATTTTTCAGGGAAGTGCTGCAAGGTTGTACAGTCACAAAAAAGCTGTTGGGATGGTGATGTCCTTGTCTCAAGAGCCTGGCTCATGCTGGGCAGCAGTGGTGCCTTGAGACTAAATACACACTGTACACAAAGGGTATAAGTGACTTACTACGTCAAGTTCTTTGCAAATGTGGTAATACTTGATTAAAAGCCAGTGCTTATCAAAACACTTTAAAAAATCTCGATACCATGTAAGATTGAAATGGTTTTTTTCCTCATCATAGACTTAACACAGTAGAATGTTTTGGCAAAGTACCAAGTTGGGTGGAAAATAGTTGGTATAAAATGAATTTTAAATCCTAAAGTGTTTTCCCTATTCCAGCTTCCCCAACACTAAAGATTATTTATATTTACTTTTTTTCCACTAGGACTTCAATGTTACCTTTAGGCAGCATTCATACATACATACCCTGAGGATACAGAAGAGAGTTAGGAAGGATTTTGCTGTGGCCCAGGCAAAGTGGAAACATGCTATCCTCTGGTCCAGAACTGTCTCTTGAGCTCTCAGTAGAGTAACATCTAAAATACAAACATTTTACTGCCTTTCTGTTCAAAAGAGATGACCATTTCGTCATGAGAATTTTTAGTAAGTGAACTGAGAATTGTAAATTTGTAAATACATGTATTTTGCAGCATGCCATTGCTGTTACTTGTTTCTTTTGCTTACATAGCAATTAACAGTTCATGACTTTTAAGTCTGATGCATAGAAACAAAATATTTATTATTTCTTTTAGGTAAGATGTGGTGCAGTGGAGTACTCATCTCTGTGTAGTGTAGTAATAGTGTGTGTTGAGTGGAGTAGTGTGAAGTAAGAGCAATCATTGCAGAGGGAATATAATCTCTGAAAGCAAATGTTACTGGGTGCATTGCCAGGTGATTTTACGTCCCATGGAGCAAAGCTACCTTTCCATCTTGGCTGCTGCATGCATGAGACAGGGGATGGGAAAGAAAGACAGAAGATATGAGGCTGAAATCCAGGTTTTTCCTCAGCTCGTGCTGGAAGTTTTTCTTATTGTCTGCCTTGAATCTTGAGCTCTCCTCCCTTGCCCTCTCCCATTCCCTCTCCTCCCCAACTCTTGCTGCAGCTCTGGCACTTCTCTGCTGTTCCCTTCCCTCCTTGCTGTACCCTGAAAGCTCCAGCATAAGCCCCAAGTTCATCTGTGCCTCAGAGATTATCAGCTTGGTCTCTGCCACGTGCTCATGATGCATTTGTTGGTCCATCTCATTGGTTGGACATCAGCATTTGGAATCAGTGAGAACGTATTTTTGCCATTACAAATCAACAGAACAGGAACATAAACAAAGCTCAAAAAATCAAGACATCTAAGTACCACTTTCAGATTCATGAATATGCTATATATATATATAAGCCTAACTTCTGAGATTTCCTTCTATTCTCATGAATATCATTTACATTTGAGCAAATGCAAATTCATTTCCACTTTTGATGCTCTGGAAGCTGTTTCTGGAAAGTGAGTAGAATGTGCCCTTTAGTCCATCCCAGTTCAGGCCCCAGCGCTGCATGCACAACCCTGGGATTTCCAGAGCATTTGGCAGTTCTGCTCCATCTGTTTTTCTTTTCAGCAATCTAAATTCATATTTTAAAATTTGCAGTAGTGCAATGAGAAGGGGTTTTGTTCGTGTTATTAGGCTTATGATGTGGAAAATAAAGAACTTGCTTCCTACTGTTTAGCAAAATTTCTAGGAAGTTCCTAGCAGTTTTATTTAATACTTGAAATAGGTATCTCTATCGTTCTAAATTATTTTAAACAGTTTTTCTTCAATGAACAGCTGTATAAATAGGAACTAGGCTACATAGAAAATGAGCACTGTACATTAGCTGGACCCACAAGGGATGGTAAGAGAACCAATTTCTGTACCTCCATGGTAACAGCTGGCCTAAAAGAGCACCTCTACACCAGGTTTCAGTTCAAGGCCTCTCAGGTACTGGGTTGCCATTATTAATAATTAGACTATAGAAGACATGGTTTGAATGGGTAGATTTTAAAGGGTTTCACTGGGTTACCTACTGTATTGTTATTCCATTTTACACTTGGAAAGGTTATAGGGTTTTACTTCTGATTCAGTTTATCACAGGAAATCCAGACTTTGCAGTTAGCTGAGATTGTTGTACACTTTGTTCTCTTGGTGTTGTTTCTGTCCTTTGCCCCAAATCATCTGCACAGTGTTTCTGTCCATCCCTCATGTTAAAAAGTCTACTGTCAGAACCCTTATGCATCGTGGGGCTTTAAAAGTAATAGATTCTGGTCTCCTTTTTATTAGCCCTAGCTCTCAGTCTTTATAGTTCAGGTTCTTTAACTTTCAACAGTAGAATTCAGCACTTTAAAAAAAAGAAACTGAGATTCTCATATGATCACAAGCATTGAGGCTTTTAAGGAAAGCACCAGGTATTCCAAGACAATAGAAGAAGTTAATGGGTATTTGCAACCCTGGAACTTCCTGGAACACACCATTAAAAGGGGCCACAAAGACTCTCAGGTTATGTGTTCCTCCCAGCCAGAAGACCTTTTACCTTGTGGTGCTTCATGGGGTGCATGATATCCAAAGGAAAAAAGTGAGACAGTGCCTGTCACATCCCCGTTCTGCACACAGTAGATGTAGGAACAGACGGATACTGAGAACGATGAACTGTATTTAATGGAGGTAAGACTTCTGTTCATTTTGCTTTATCCAAAAGAACAATTTTCTCAAAATTTTATTTGAATTGAATTTCACAAAATTTAACTGAAGAGGAGGTAGAAATTTGCACATATTTCTGTACTGTGAATTGCTCAGACACTTTGACAGACTCTGAAGATCTGCCTTTGAAAGGAGTATTCCTCTCTAAATCTGCTGCTTCCACTGGTCTTTGCTTGTATCATCAGGAGGGCAGGGCAGAGAACCTTCTCTCCTGCTTCCCCATTTCCTTTCTCACAAGAGCTGCAGGAATCAGCTGTGCTCAGCCAGCAAGGCTCCTCACCTCCCAGTGGACAAGGCATTGTCAATATTCTGGGGTTTATTACTTAAATCCTCAGTTCTCTGATGTGAGGCTGCTCTGAAACAGTTTTCTCTGCTGGTTTTCTGTAACACTTTCTGTGCGCATACAAATGTCTCGTAGGAATTGCACCAAAATTCCTCCACCTTTTCCCAGTGATTGCTAGTAAAGCTTAAAGTCATGTTGGGGCTTGCAGTCCTTGCTAGGCTGTTCCTTCACCTCTCTTGCATCTCATCCTCAGACAATTAGCAAGATGTACAGTAGCCTGTCTGTTACTTATTCCTGCATTTAAAAACCTAAACTGCTATTCACCATCTTCTCACTTTCGCCAGTTTTGTAGCAGTGGCACTGCTCTGATCTTACTGATTTGTTTCAGCTCTTAGACCATTTTGTAGTGATGGATGAAAAAGCAAAGATGAGTTTAAAGCCACATTCATTCATCTCTTTGTTATTCTAATGCTAAATCCCAAGGATAAATATTATTGTTATATTACCGCTGATTAAAATGTACAAGAGAAAAATCCTGTTTTGAAGATCAGACTTCTTCACTGAGGAGAGGGGATGACAGCCCTGTTGAAAAGGGTAAAAGCTGTAGAGCCTGGTAGGTATGTCCATTTTAAATGTGTGCCATATGCGCTGAGGGTGACTTGGTTCACACAGAATATTTGCAGTCAGTCAAAAATAGAACTCATAACTTGCATGCTTGTGCTTCCTCAGCCCAATCTCTTCAGAAACAAATGACCATGTTACTTAAAAGGAGCAGGACTGAAACATGACTGTTGGAGTTTGCATCGATTGCCTGTTGATGTTGGGTGAGAGTGGGGTGAAAGGCAAGGGACAAAAATAGGGACAATATCTTGGGAGGCTTAAGCAGATCTTGTGAGTTCTGTACCTGCCCTGCCTTGTAGTACTTTGGTCTTCACAGGTGTCAGTCCAGCATCTCCTTCAAGTACTGGATTAATACAAATATTTCATAACTAGTGCCACGACAGTACAGTGTATTACTCTATTCCACTCAGGACCAGGCATTATGTGTAGTAAATAAACTGCAGACAATGGCAGTCTTGGTTGCAGCTGGCTTGTTTCCTAAATATTAATACTAATACTACACTGAAAAAGTAAAACAATTTAAAGAACTGATTGCAAAATCTGTACAGCTGTAAAAGTTAAGCATATGGCAGAGAGAGGAGATTGCCAATGAAAATGACAGATGATTAACATTCATTAAAACTTTCAATTAACACCTTGAAAAATCCCATAAAATAATACTGCATGTAAATAATGTGTGATTTCTCCAAGCATTCTTCTACCTGCTTTTAAGGGAAAGGAAGAGTGAGAAAGAGAAGAAGGGAAGTCTATTCCAAAAGTACTCACTACTAAGGTTCTTTCAGCCCTCAGTTTGTTTTGGAGTTCAGTGGTCTAGTGATGAGTAAAACAAGTTTGAGCTGTCAGTATGGGAAAAGATTTGGCGTGGACAAAAGTTAGTCCTGGACTTTCTTACCCAGATTTTTAAGGTGGGCATGAGAGAGAAGCCCCGACAAACTGCAGGGCAGTGTGAAGGATGCTCTGATCAGTTCGCGAATTACAGAGATTAGAACATGACAGCAGTGGCAGTCCTGCCTGTGTCATTTCACATTGCTGTCAGCTTCAGCAGGATCTCTCCACATTATGGAGAATTCTAAGTCTGTGCCTTTTCCTGTTGGTGCACACACATGAACTAGGGGAGAAACCTTTGTCTTGTCTAAGTGAGCTTTACGACAGTAAATTAAGAAGTCCTCATTACGAGCTGACTTAGATGTCAGTTCTTAATGTCTGCTGTTAATTGTACTCAAAAAGCTTCCAAAACCAGTCATGCCCTTAGCCGTTTGTGTTACTGGAGGGAAAGAAGCATCTTTGTCTTGCCAAAGCAGGTGTGTGGTTTAAACAATGCAAGAAAATTCATGTGAATATTCCCCATGGATTCCCTGACCCCTGGGATTTGACTTGTTTGTTTAAGAAAGCATCCATTGACACTGGCACATGCAGTCTTTTTTTCTGTCTTTCATTACTGAGCACTTCTGTGGTCCTGGCTGGACTTGAGTGCTGCAGAGCTCTGGGATTCTGGAGATCCAGACTTCAGGCTTAATTTCCTCTACTCCATTCCTGTTTGAAGTTCTTGCATTTGTTCCTTTGTCACCTTTATCTCCTCTTCATAACCAGATACAGTCAGGGCATGAGTGTGGCATTTTAAAACATAACCTCCCTCCCACCCACCTATTTCCTTCCTTTTTGAAATGCTACTTCATAGGCTAAGAGTGTGTCTGTATGTCATTATGTTGTCACACTGTTGGTGTCTTAGAGCTGCCGTTCGTTTGATGTAGCTGAGGACTCCTGAAGAGGACGTGATGGCTGGGAAAAAACCACTGTGAAACAGTCGTGAAGCTCTCTGCCTTCCTGGCTTGGCCTGGGTCCATTGTGCTTTGGGCCATGTCCATATTGCAGCGCTGGGGTCTGTATTTTTCTTGGTCCTTGTGATGTCCCTGTGATGGTTTCGTGACACATTTTGAATTTTGGCAATTCAAAATGCCTGAATTACTGGGCAGATAGCACGGCAGAGTGGTGTGAGGGGGGTGACTTTTCTACAAAATGCCATTGAGTTGTGTGCTTCATGGCCTGAGTTGTTGGTTTGTGGTTGTTAGAGGGTGACAGGTCCACCAGAAAGGCTGAATGAGCCAAATTTGGCTTTCCATGTAGACGTATTCTTTATGCAGCATGCAGGCTGGGAGAAACTCTCCTGTCAGACTGCTTCCCCTTGAAGAGTCCTCACAGTTTGTTCCAGAAAGGAACAGGGAGGAAACTAGATGGGGTTTTTTTCAGTGTGGACAATGAGGGTACCTCAGTACAGGAGTAAAATATGAAATGAACTAAATAAATCGTGTGCACACATTCACTTTTTCGCAAGAGGGTTGGAGAGACAGCATCAATTTTAGCAGACTTGCAAGGGGCCTTGACCTTTTCATTTGGTCCTGGGGTCCCCCTCCCTGAAGCAGCATGGAGATGATGGGGTACAGTTAAATAAAGCTATAATTAGAAGCGACAGGAGGGAAAAGAAAAATCCGTCAGTCTGCTCTTGGATTGCTGTTTTCAAAAGTGATCTGCAGTGGCATCTCTTGGCTTCCAGGAAGGCAGTGGGAATTTTATAACTGACGTCAATGGGAGCAAAATGAGGCTGATGTTAAATGCTTTTTTTATAACCCTCTCCCTAGTGTATAGTCAGTTTCATTGTTTTTCCTGATATTTTTGTGGGTGTTACATAGATCAGGAAGGAGAAAATAGTACTTAAGAAAGACAAGTTGTGACTGTGAAACCCCAGAAGTATGAGAGAGGCTGTGAGGGGCAGCTGTGGGACTCATGAATGCTGGTACTTAATGGTACAGGTTTGAGTAGGTTTCAGTATCACACTGTCATTCTGAGCACCTTTCCTTCCCAGAGGACATCATCAATAAAGTCCATCCTGTCTCAAACAAGAAAACCCAGAGCAGTTCTACTGATGAGATCATGATTCGCTGCAAGTGAGAAGAGCTCAGCCCTTCAGATTCCAGTTTGTGTTGGCCAGCTGGAGCCTGACACCACTCCTCAGTTCATGCATTGGGCTCAGGATGTCGAAGGAATACATATTTCCTTGCAGCATTCTGACAGGCTGATCCATGGTGAGACCTTTACAGCGTGATGTCTGCTCTCCCTTGATCCGTGTCTGACATCCCTGAACATGGATGGCCGATATATGGGTGTGTGGAAGGGCTGTTCAGACCCTAGGCTTGCTTATCACAGCACTGGAGCTAATCTCTTCACTCTGCTAAGGTCAAGGATGAAAAATGACTCCAAAGAGCAAAGAAAAGGAAAACAAGTTTGAAAATAGATACAGGGAGAACAGACAAAATATGCTTCAAAATATGCATTCATACAAATGCTGATTTGTAATCTCTCCCTTCTTCTCTTGCCATCCCTTTTTCTTTCACTGTCACAGGTTATTCATTAAGTATGTATTGAAATACATGGTAAAGAGAATTTGTCTTACAGTTGAATTGCTGATTTTGGATTAGGCAATTAGGTGGTGATTTCAATTTGGAGAATTCGTATTCACCAAGTTTTTGGGGGTGAGGTCAGAAGTTCCTCCCTTACAGCACATATTCTCACTTGCTGCAATACAGTGGTGCTCTTGTGGTACGTGGGGAAAATCTTGTGGTACGTGGGACAAAAAAGGGATTAGACTGATCAGCCTTTGCTGCATCTCAAGGGGGATTGCTTTTTAGGGCAATCAGGAGAAATCTGGGTGGAATGTAATGGCATTTGTTAAACACTCCATGTTACCCTTGATCCTACAAACTCTTTTGGTATTTAACAAGGATGAAAAAAAAGGAGTTAACCTGTGTTGCTTTTGATTTTTTGCCTGTGTTTCAGCAATGAATAAGAGATTTTTGACACTGGCAGGAGTCTGTCATGTTATAGTTACTTTACTGTTTTTAATTGAGTGAGTTAAAAATTGTGTGAGAGACAGTCTTAGTATTGCTAAATTAGAGGATGTAATAAGCCTGTTTTCCAGTAGTCGTGTACCATCATACGTAATACAAATATTTTGAACTTATAAATGCTGTGTAGCACATGGAAAGAAGCCAAGCCTTGCCTGAAAATGTTGACTTCATGTCTCTGTGTGTATTGTAAATTTCTTTGTGTTATAGTTTTTAAACAATACTCGCCAAGAAAAAGCCCCTTTCTCTTTGCCTTTGTGTTGTTTTTTAGTATAAAGAAATAATAAGGTTTCTGTGTGTAGGTGTATAATCTTTATATCTACTCTAAAAACCTCACATGAAAAGAGCACTAAAATTCTGATTAAGTGCTGTAGATTTGTAAAAGTGGACTCTTTAAGACAGCATTTAAGTGTGCAAGAGGACATAACTTCCTGCTCCAGAGCTCATTTAAAATCATCCCTATGAGCTCCTGACATGAGAAGAGTTTCTGACTGCTGTACTGCAAAAAAAGAGGAAAACCTTGATGGATACTTCTACAGCAGCCTGGAAGTCGAGGAGGCTTTGCCTGCAGCTGTCTGCCAGGCCTGGAGTCTGGCAGGACTTCAGCGCAACTCCTCTGGTTCACGATCTGAGAAGAAAGAGCTCACCCTTCAGTCATGAGGAGGCTGGGTTTTTTTCTGCTGTTACATTTCTAAAGCCTGAGATTGACTTTGTTCAAAAAGAATTTTGGTATTTCTTGTGTTTGGAGCATACCATGTCCTAGCATCATCCATTTGCTTTCAATGCTGGAAAGCCAAAGCTCTTGTAAAGATTTTAAATTATCTGATAATATTTAATCAGTTCATAGACTGTGTGTGCTTGAATAGTAAGCACTCCTGAAGAGCTTGCACCTTTAAAAAAAAGTGAAGTAGACTAATAATATTTCAGAGTGTGGAGAGGTTTAAAATTATTGAGCACTTAATTTTTTCCATAATTGCTTCAGTTTGAAGGGAACTAGGCAAAATACCAAGCTGAAAATGAGTTGCATTAATTGAAAAATTCATCAGTCAGAAAGTAGGATTTAAACCAAAACGCCCAATTAGAACAAAAAAAAAGCCCCCCAAAAACACTAAATATCTTGGCACTAAAGCCTTAAAGTGATGAGCTTCATATTCCTCTGTGCTGGCTGTTGACTTCAGAGAATATCAGAAGAGTTTCCCATGTCCACTGCACTGGGAAGAGCAGAGGGGCCAAAGTGGAGTCGGAAGCACCTTGCCTGGAAAATAAAGCAGTGCACAGTGAAACCCTGGCCCCTTGTGATGCACCACAGTGGAGAGCAATCAAATGTGAGCATAGATCAGCTAAAGGTTAATATCTTTTTATAGTAAGCTGACAATAAGATAAAAAATTTAACAGCACTGCGGATACCTTATGGCGGGTAAAGAGCTTCTTGGTACTATGTAATTATATTTCATAATGATTTAATGAGCCTTATTAAAAAAAATGGAAAGTTGTATCACTTGAAAGAAAAACCAAAGTAAAAATGAGGCATGTTGCTGCAGCTCAGGCTTTTTTGAAATTTTCAAGTCAGTAAGTTTACCATTCAAAGTCAAATTTGGCTAATAGTCTGTTTTTCTGGTCTTACATATCTGGCATAAGCAGTGATTGTTACTAAACAAGGGAGAGCAAAAAAAGAATTTATTTTTGAAAGACGATGAAATACTAAGAGTACATATCCTATTTCTCTGGAATTCAGTAGTTCCAAATGAGTCTTTGACCACATTTGGTTTCAGTACAGCACAGGGCAGGTTTCTGTATACCAAGTTTCACTGGGTTTTTGGCACTGACAACAGACACCCAACTTTCAGTGTGTACAGAGTCATCTTTGGAACCATGGGACAGCTCCAGGGGTTATGGACTTGCAGATCTTTCTGAACTTTGCTCACCCTTTCTTTGCCATCATGCGGAATATTTCATGATGCAATACTTGGGAAGGACGTGAACAACTCAAATTACTTTTTAGTAAATTGTGAGTGGAGAAAAGCAATGCGTTTCCTTTTTATTTGAGGTCTCATAATCTAATGACTGATTCCAAAGTCTCACACTCCTTTTGTTCATACAGGAAAATGCTGTGTTTTGTGTATGGCCCTGTTGGCAGGTTTGGGCTAGATCCAAAAAGGCCTAAAGGTTTGAGGGTGGAAACCTGCACCCAAGGCCTTGCGTTTCTTCACTGGGGAGCAATAATATGACCTGCAGTAAAAAGAACTGTTTCTTGGCTTAAATGCAGAGTGATGGCTGCCTCAGAATTAAATATTGGGATAATTTGTGGCCTTGTTGCTCACTCTTGTGTCTCTGGGAGGTGCCAGGGAATGCCCAGTGTTGGCTGTGGTGGTCACAAGAGCAGAGAGGCTGGGCACAAACAGCACGTGGGACTCCTGTCAGAGAAGCAAATGAAGGGGACATCTCTTGGCTGATAAAACCAAGGGGCCTGCAGGAGCTGTAGCCTTCTCCTCACAGCTTTGTCTCTCATCTTTCTTTGCAGTCCTGGGAGGAATTGAGCTGTGCGCCTCGTGCAGAACTCCGTGTGCCTCATGTGGAGCTCTGTGTGCCTCATGCAGAGCTCTGTGTGCCTCGTGCGGAGCTCCACGTGCCTCGTGCAGAGTTCCATGTGCCTCATGCAGAGCTCCACGTGCCTCGTGCAGAGCTCCATGTGCCTCGTGCAGAGCTCCGTGTGCCTTATGCAGAGCTCTGTGTGCCTCGTGCGGAGCTCCATGTGCCTTGTGCGGAGCTCCGTGTGCCTTGTGCAAAGCTCCATATGCCTGGTGCAGAGCTCCGTGTGCCTGGTGTGGAGCTCTGTGTGTCTGGTGCGGAGCGCCGTGTGCCTCATGTGGAGCTCTGTGTGCCTCATGTGGAGTTCCATGTGCCTCGTGCAGAGCTCCATGTGCCTCCTTTGGAGCTCCATGTGCCTTGTGCAGAGCTCCATGTGCCTCATGTGGAGCTCCATGTGCCTCATGCAGAGCTCTGTGTGCCTCGTGTGGAGCTCCGTGTGCCTCATGTGGAGCTCCATGTGCCGCGTGCAGAGCTCCGTGTGCCTTGTGCCGAGCTCCGTGTGCCTTGTATGGAGCGCCATATGCCTCATGCAGAGCTCTGTGTGCCTCGTGTGGAGCTCCATGTGCCTCGTGCAGAGCTCTGTGTGCCTTGTGCGGAGCTCCATGTGCCTCATGTGGAGCTCCCTGTGCCCCGTGCGGAGCTCCGTGTGCCTTGTGCAGAGCTCCATGGTGGTGGAATAAAGCGAGTAGGTTGGAGGTGGGCAGTGGTGGAGCCTGTGTGGAAGAGGGTGCTCAGTTTTTTATCCAGATTTTACTTCTGCTCTTCCAAAACCACCTCTTGTTTTACAGGTGATGCCACCATGTTCACATGAGCTCAACATGGGCTCTCAGACCAAGGGCCCAATTTGTGAGGCAAATTATGCACAAATGAAAGCACAGCCTGAGGTCAGGTGCATTTTCAAAATATCTTACCTTATTTACTTAGAGATGATGACAGATAATTTAAATTTTGTAGCATCTCTCCAAAGAAAGGAATGAAGGACCCAATTTTTGAAGAAACTGGAATGTTACTTTGGTCAGGGCTGGACAGACTTCCCTGGACCACCACTGACATTGTGTATTAATTTCTATCACACCTATTTCGTTTTATCAACCTCATCACCTCACCAGTCCACACCTCTCTTGTGGTGTCCCCTTTTTGTGTCACGTACACATGAAGTTTTCCTCATTCTGATCTTTCAGCTGCGGTCTAGCCTGCTACAGGTAGTATGCAACTATTGACCTGAGCTAATACTGTGAGAAATTATTTTTACTATTTTTGTGTGTTTTTCCCCCCCTCAGAAATGTGAACAAGAAATATTAATAATTTCAAATTCTAAAGCACTTGATTACCAATAGAGATGACCCAATTGCATGTCAGATTTTTACATCTGATACTCTGCTTCTATTTGTTTCTTCCTTCTCCTTTTTTATCCTCCCTCTTGCTGGTGGGGATACAAATCATCCTCAGGAGCATGTATACTCTGCAAGTCACTGTGCTGGAAATTAAGACTTTAAATAGTCCGGGGTTTTGGTTTTTTCCTCTTTTCTCATCTGCACTGAATCCTATCTGCAGTGCTGAACGACAGAAGTAAGAGGAACGCCAGTGATGGCTGGCTCTATTGCGTTCCACTGCGTTTTCATTAACCTTAGGCTCTGTTTGCTTGGGTTTGTAATTCACTCATCAAGGTGCATACAAACTCAGAGAAATTAAACCCCCAATGGGTTTTTGATGGAAATCTGGTCTTCTCTTCTTTTGCACTGGAAATGTGTATTTAAATAATAAAAATTACTGGTTTTTACTTTTCAGTGAATGTTACTTGTTACAAAGCTGGCTCAGGTGATCCATTACTGTCTCTCCTGTGTTACGTGTCTGTAGGATATCTGTGAATACCTGTGAACATTTCCTAAGGTTATCCCTCTTCTGGAAATAAGTATTCTGGTGCAAATACAGTGGTGAATCCCAAACATTTCAGTCATTAATCCTCTGTTATCCTGCTTTAACATCCCTCTGAAGGATGCAAGGACTCAAGGGCTTCCTGCACCTACTCTCACAGCGCTCTGTGGCTGGTGGGGACCAGAACCAGGTTTGTCTGTAGTGTCTTTATGGAGTCCACAGCTGAAATGGGGTCTAACTTTATTTTGAATGCAGATATGGATTATTTTCATCCACATTCATTAATTTCTCTGAGCCCTGCCAAGCTCTTTGAGCTACTTTCTCAATTTAATTACATGTTGCAGAGTTTCTGGGTCTTTTTATAGTTCTTGAAAAAGTGTTTTAATTTTAAATGCATTGTATGACATTTAACTGTGTGTCTGGTGTTAAGAAAAGGAGTAAATATGATCAAATGATCTCTGCACCATATACCATTTTGCATTAATGCCCTCTGTGAACTGCATTTTTTTCAGGATGTCATGTAAACTTATCCCACACTTCCGAGTGTGGGAATGAGAGGAATGAGCTTCTTTCCAATTTGTCCATTTTAAGACAGAATAATGACAACTAGCACCACTGGCAAACATTGTTTTTAAAACAGGGGGCTCAGGATTTGATGGAAAGTCCTGCCAATTCTTTTATTTCAGCAAGGTACAATCATGGTACAGGAATCCTTTTGCCAGCCTTTCAACAAATGGGGAATGACCGTGGGCTCCTTCAAAGAGCCTGTGAATAGTAGCTGGGAAAAGCAAGGGCTTCTGAATAGGCTTGGACTTGCCCAGGGGGCTGAGATTTTACTGGGAAGTTTTAAGATTTCTACAAAGTAACGAAGGTCACACCATATTTTGCTAACCACCAATCTGTTTTAGAATCAGTGGCCTGAAAGTGAAAGAGGCAAACTGCACCTGCATAACCACTTTGAAGTGGTACCAGAATGGGATGTCCCAGAACAGGGCAGTCACACATCCTTTCCAGGGCTTGGCAGTTGTGTGAGGAGCCAGAGCAAGGGACTGATATGGCAGCAAACTCATGTTTTATGAGTTTTTCAACACTCCCTGTCACATAAGCATCAGCTGAGGTTGCTCAGAACCTGTTTTCCTGCGACTATGGAAGCCGTTTTGGAACTGCATCATCTTTTTAAAATACCTATCTCAGTTTGAGTTTTTTGGTTTGGTCCCCTCCCCCCCCCCACTGCACTGTCTGAAGTAGCTGGAGGAGGGAATTTAGCAGTCAGATGAATAAAAGACATGGATTCTGCTTGTAGAATTTCCTTCTTGGAGAAGAAAGCCATCCTGCATAAGTGAACCTGCTTCAAGAGTGCTGCATCTCTGCCCTTACTGCAGCCTGGTGGTGTATGGGGAATATACTGAGTCCATAGCTGCTGCTGGTGTCTGGAGCTGCCCAGCAGGAGCTGTGAATGCCTGCTTGGCGTTGAAACCTGAGAAGAGACTGGGGGAACCTCTTTGTGGGGCTTTATTCTGTCTCAGATATATGGTTACAGCTGGATCCACCTTGGAGCCAAGCACAGACTGGTATTTTTTATACCCTGTGAAAATTTGTCACGAGACGTTATGGGTGGTCTAAAGAATAACTGTTAGAAAGCAAACAGACAAGTGGATGGACAGCAAGTCCATCAGGAATGTGGAATACAAAGATGTAGACAAAGCCTTGAGGCTCTGTCTTGGGGTACTTGGGAGGTCTGTGAACTATAGGTTGCAAGGAAGGCACACCCAAGGAAGACTCACTCTCTCTGACTCTCTTCTGCAGTCTTTCTCTGGGTATATGTCCCCAGTTAATGCCAGAGAAGGGAGTGAATGGGCTCTTTTTCTGACTGTGTGGAACTTTTTGTACAACCCCTTGAAGTTCTTCTGAAATCTGCTTTATATGGTTGTGAGAATTGAGTGTAGCTGAACTGCTGATACTCTTCATGGTGAGAATTTTCTACTTGGACTTGAAATAGCTTTGAACTACTTGATGATGTGTGCTGCCATTAAAAAAAACAACCCCAGTCTACTAAATGCCATTGTTATCTTTTATTACTAGACTCATGTTTACAGAAGCAGCTGTCATTATAAAGCAAACTGAGAACTTGACTGCTTAAGTCAGAGTCCATTAAAATGTGCTCAAGACTGAATATCCTGAACATCAGGCTGCTTGCTGTTGAACTCAAATGTGCTCAGGTATGAGTACTGTTCCTCTGAGACCTTAATAAAACCGAGGTGATACTTTATAAGATTCTCCTGCTGTGTAAAACTGATCCACACCACTGACTGTGCAGCAGGGAAATACTGATAAGGGATTAATGATTGTGCATGTAGTTGCCATTAGTAAACAATAGGGCAAAAATAAGCTAAACTAATTTTTTTTTAGATTGCTCTTTATGTTCTCACTTTTAAGTGAGCTCTTACAGTATTTCTTAGGAATTAAGGGTCGGGATGTTGCAGTTACGTCTCTGGTTTTGCAGGGCTAAAACCAACAGGACTCCAGAGCAGTGCAGGGGTTTGTCCCCTAGGATCCAGCTGCAAGCAGACTTTGTTTGTGTGTTAGTCGCAGTTGCTCTGGACTTGAGCCAGAGTTTCGCCTCTGTTTAAGGGCAGAATTGTACTGTCAGGCCTTCTGGTGGTGCAAAAAGCTGCTGGGCTTTTGGTGTGCTCTTCCAGTAGGTTTTAAACACATAGCGCAAGTGAAGTTGCTGTCTCTAACTCAGTGTGAACAGTTCAGCCTCTCCTCCTGAAGTCTGGCCTTATTTATTTTCAAGTTCATACACAGAAGTTAGTGACAAAGGCCTTCTCCTCTGTGAGCAGGAGCTGGTTTTCAGTGCCTTCATTAGGATGGTGCGTGCTGCTGTATGGGCTGTGGGATTTGCATAGCCCCGTTTGTTTAATCTTGTAGACTGGTTATGGACCTACGTTCTTTTGCAAGGTCTGTCTGGTTTGTTTTCTCAAAGTGATGGGCAGGCCTTTCCCAAACAACTCTGATCCTCTAATTGATCTGGTTTTGGAGCTCAGATTGAATTCAATAGATGTTCTGAGCATGGAACAATTACAGGATCAAGACAATGTCTATTTAAGTCCAGTCAAGTCATATAAAAGTGTCTTTTTTCCCCCCTTACCAGCAGGAAATTGATTTCATGCTTTTCAATCTCCCAGTGTATTTATTAAACTATTATTTATTCATTTAGTTGCTTCATTATTTAATTTTATAACAAAATTTGGCTTTGGTCTTTAGAAGAAAGAGTGAAAAACATTTGATTTTTTTCCCCCTCAGAAAGCACATATATTCTTGCCTCTTTTTAAAGGTACAAGGCTGCTGTGCACCTTGGAACAAAAGTGACTAACAGCTCTCAACAATAGGAGTGGAAATAATGGCAGAGTAGCAAAGACATGAAGAGTTTTGAAAAGCAATATTCTTCAATGTTGGGAAAGTAGTAAAAGGTCAGAACAAAGCGCAACAGAAAAGCTGTTATGAAGGGAATGGGCAAAATTCTGGTTTTATGTTGATGTCAGGCCTTTGGATTTGTTTTCTTTCCATTCTGACAAGTTTTATTTAGTTTAATTCAGATTATTATTGTTATTTGCCTTGATGC
Source organism: Pomatostomus ruficeps (assembly GCA_013400735.1). Taxonomy (NCBI): domain Eukaryota; kingdom Metazoa; phylum Chordata; class Aves; order Passeriformes; family Timaliidae; genus Pomatostomus; species Pomatostomus ruficeps. Next base: position 86,693 of record VYZT01037770.1, on the reverse strand, counting down.
ATGCAGCTTTGCTAGGTGTGATTTTAATGCTGCTCAACTGTAAATGGCTAGGTTTGAGAGACTTACTTCTCTTTCCTTTTTCATTTGGAACCTTCTGTATAATGAATTCTTAACCAAGAATTATTGTTTAGTATTATTAACTCAGAGCCAGGCCGTGCTACTGAAATGCAGACTGAGGAGCGCCATACTTTGCTGTCAGCCCTGCAGGGCTGCTGATGGAGGAGGGGGGTGTTATTAAAAGTATTTCATGTACCATTCCAAACTCCTTGCCAGTGCTTGACTTCCCTGTGTCTGCAGTCAGTGTTGAAATCCCCACTGACCTCCATGCCAGCAAAGCTAAATTGGCTGTGGCTGTTCTTCATAATATCATCCTAGAATTTGTTTTCTCACCTCTAATTAAGTAAAAGACATTCAACCCTTTTTAATTATGGCAAAAGTATGTTTTGAAAATAGGAACAATTAAAAAATTACAGATTCGTATTGGATATCAGTGCTGAAATCCATCCTCACTTCCTTTTGGCTTTGACCTAAGAATACAATTTTGTATGATGGGTTGCTGATGTAGAGCACAGTCCTCCTCTTCCCTTTTCCCCTCCCTATATGTAAAAGCAGCAAAGTTGCTGCAACACAATTTAAAATCAGCCATCAGGTAAATCTTTTTTCCAGGTATATCATTGGTAGCTCAGCAGCTACTCAGTCCATATGTCCATGTAGCCAGTAATTTGGTCTATTCCAAATCTAAAGAATGTGTAGTGGCTACATGTGGGGAGAGCCTGTGTAGCTCAAGTTTATTTCCTCTCTATTGCATTGCATTTTATTTTTTTTGGTCATTTTCATTCCTCTCAGCCATGTCTGATAATAAGACCCCACTGTAGGTAGTGCTGGAAGGTCTGTGGAAATGTCCTCCCAGAGCTGTTAAAGACAGATTAGACATCCATTTCAGCAAACAAGTAGTCAGAACCCTGGCCCAGTCCCCCCGGGGTGGTTTTATTCAGCCAGTTTTTTCTGAAGTGTTTTGGAGCAGTTATCAGAGACTGCTTCTGGTCTTGTTTTGTAGTAGGGGGTGGTGATTTAAAAGCACTCGTGCTTTCTTTCGGCTGTTATGGTATGAAATGCTGAAGCTCTCATTTACCTCGGAGGCGGATGAGCTCTGCTGAATGCCTGGAAATCCCCAGCCCAGAAGTCCAGTGATGAGCTCCATATGCAATCCACCACTGCCATGGTGGGGGTTAGTCTCAAATATAAGCAGTGAGTAGAGTAGCTGCTCAAAAGATGCAGGGCCCCAAATAAACAACTTATTCCTTTGCCATTTCCTGGTCCGTTATGCACAGGGAGGAGTTCTTTGCTTTCTTTTATGTGTCTTCATTTGTTTTTGCCAAGTGCACTTTGCAAATGAGAGAGTACACTTCCTTGCCTTTGCTGGATATCAGCGCTCTGAAAAATGGACACAAAATGCATTTGGACCCTCTTTCAGGTCCAGAGGTTGGAATTTCAAATAATTTTAATTGAAAGTTTTGCTTACATTTTGAATTAAGTTTACCTTTGTCCTCGTTCCTTGTTTTTTAAAATTTGAAATTGTTAGACAAACACGTTTCTTGAAAATTGTTTTGCCACTGGGGAAAGGAAATGTTTTCAATATTTATATCTAATTGAAGACTGGCTTATCCTTTTTCTTTCCTTTTTTAACCTCTCCAAACATGTACATTTCAGATTCCTTCTTAGCTGTCTCAATTTCCCCTATGCCCTTTCTGGTTGACTTTGTTAGCGTGGTACATTCCTTTTATGGAGATCTACATTTTTCAGTTTTTGTCCTTTGGTGGATTATTCAGATGGGATTCTTGGCTGCCAGCATCTGCTTCATTCTGGGTACCAGGGTGTGCTGTCATCTCTTTCATGGGAAACGGCGCTTGTGTCCTTCTTCCCTCAGGGAGTCAGCGTGGAGGATCAAGGTATGAAGTTGTCCCTTGCCATAACCAGGGCTCTGCTGCAAGCAGGCCAGAGGAGACTTTTTTTTGTGTTGTGATACATTATAGTGCTGGGCATTTTTTTGAATTTCTGAGCTGAGGGGTTGTTCCTGGGATTCTGCACTTGCTGTGTGCTTCAGGCTCCCAAAAGTTTTGTATGCACTGGTGCTTCTCTATGCACGTCAAGCCTTTAAAGGAGGGTGAAGGGATCTAAGTCCAACACTTTAAACACTGAATGAGCTTAACAGGAAGAACATCTCCTTTTAGTCTAATAGAGCAATGGATAATGTTCCTGATTATGAAACTGGAAACTGGGCTATGAGAAAAAGGGAGAGAGAATAAAATAAAGCTCTTGATTATTTGCAGCCTTCCAGTGCCTGAAAGGAGCCTCCAAGAAAGATGGAAAGAGACTATTTGCAAGGGCCTGGAGTGATAGGACAAGGGGGAATGGCTTCAAACTGACAGAGAGTAGGGTTAGTTTGGATATTAGGTGAAAATTCTTTACTGTGAGGGTGGTGAGGCCCTGGCACAGGCTGCCCAGAGAAGCTGTGGATGCCCCATCCCTGGAAATGCCCAAGGCCAGGTTGGATGGAGCTCTGAGCAACCTGGGATAGTGGAAGGTATCTCTGACCGTGGCAGGGGGTTGCAACAAGATGGTCTTTAGGGTGCCTTCCAAGCCAGGGCATTCTCTGTCTCTGTGATTTTGTGATTGTATTCACAGCCTCCTCTTTGCAGTGTGTGGGGAGAAGTTCAGATTGGACAGTAGGAAAAGGTTCTTCACTAAGAGGGTGGTCAGTCCATGGAACAGGCTCCCCAGAGAAGTGGCCATGGCACTAAGTGTGTCAGAGTCCAAGAACTGTCTGTACAATGCTTTCAGCCCATGGTTGAGTGTAAGGCAGCCCTGCAAGGAGCAGGGAGCTGCAGTCAGTAATCCTTATGGGTCTCTTCCAACTTGAGGTGTTCTGTAATCCTATGAATAGTTCCCAAGCTGGTGTAAGAACTGAGACACTAACCCTCACCTTTACCATAGCCCTGACAAATTCTCTTGTGCTACATCTTTGCTCTGCCTGCACGTCAGATGGGATCAGCTCTCACTGCTCCTTCTGCAGAGTGCTCTGTGTGGATCATCTGCTGTTCCCTGCACCCACAGAGGGTGGGATCTCTGCTTTCCCCATCCTGCAGGCTGCTTCAAGTTCATGGTGCCTCTGTGGCCTTTAACTGGCACACTGATCCCAGCTGGAGGAGTTTACTTGCTGTTTACAGCATGTTCTGGAAGAAGTGTTCTTTGCACATACATGTTAGATCTTCATAGGGATCATATAATTTCCTAATAAGATACAAATGATAGGCCTGGTGCTCACAGTGTTTTGCCCATCTGCCTTTCTTCAACCCATCCTCTTTCCACGTCTTTTTTCCTTGCTTTTCCTTGCTGTAGCGTGTCAATTGCATACTGTAGCCATTGCTGTCCATAATGCATTGTTTCAAAGCAATAAATTCGTTATGGAGAGTAGGATAAAGAGGATTAAACCAATTCCAAGCATATGGCCACTTGCTTGGGCAGGTTTCAATGCAGTTCTACCAATATCGTGAAACACTAAATAGCACAGCAGCAGAGTCTGCTTTGCCACCGGGAAGCCCTTGCAAGCAAGGCCACTCGGTGTGAAATATTTCTATCTTTTAGATTAAGTAAATAGACCAAGGTTGGAAACCCAGTTCTGTGTTGCAAACATTCTTCATGGCAGTGTCAATTATGAATCTTCTTTTTCCTAATCCAGTCATGAGCATTTTTCACCTTTCAATACAGCATGATTCACTACAATGGACATAGAGGCCAAAAACATAGTTGAAATTGGAGAGCCATCAATGAAGGCTGGAGTTACTGCTTTAATTTATGGTTTTATTCCCCACCCCTCCCCTGAGATTATTCTGTTTTCTGTCTTTGTCTCTCTCTCTTACAGGTTTACTTTTACATTTAAGTAAATTGTTATTCTGCACTGCCTACTTCAAGTATTACAGGAAAACTTACGTTGGGTTTTTAATGCATTTAAATGACTGATTCTTAATCTAATTGCAATTTGTTTAACTTTATGTCCAGTTTAGAGCTTTGAACTTGTTGTAAAATGCTGTATAAAGTACTGGGTGTTCTTGTACTTCCTAATTCTGTCTGGCATTTACAACAATTCTTTCACTATCTGTGAGGGTACAGCTCCTAACTGTGCCAAGACAGACTTAGAGTCTGATCCACTCCATTGCTATGAATAGGAGTCTGTCCATGGGCTTCAGTGGGACTTGATTCAGACTCTTTATTACTTCACCTTTACAAACTGAATTCCAGGCCATTCTCCATGGTAAAAATCTTGGCAGTATTGAAGTGAATGGGATATTTGCTGTGGTATTCAAAGGAGCCAGGATTTCAGCTAGAATATTTAATATCTCACAATTCAAAATAACCTGTTTTCAGTCCTTGCATTTGATTTGGACATTTTGCTTTAAAACAGACATGGGAGAATATAGTGAAATAAATTTCCATACTGAAGCTTGATTAAGGTCAGTGTTACTGTTGGATACTTGGTGTTCACTATGGCTGCGGAGGAGAGAATTTACTCAAGTTTGTAATTTGCCCATTAAAGGAACTCCTGTGACATGTCTGAGTCAAGGGGATACCACCCAAGTGATAACTCTGACTTTGAATCTTGGTGTGTGTCAATACTTGCTTTTGTATAATAAAAGTGAATGTGCTTGGTACAAAAAGGACACAAACAGTGTGGTTAAATCTAACTGTGGGTTTATTGATTTATATGTATTTTATGGGGCAATATTTCATACTCTTGTGGGTCAGCCAATGAACCCTGAGAAGTCTGATGGTGGTTGTTCTCGTAGAGCCCTTGCAGGGAGATTTTCTGTGAGCTGTGCATTTCTCTTGTAACATTAATGGCCACAATCCAGTGCAAGATCCAAATGAGAATCACAGCTATTTAGGAACTTGATGCAGATATGATACTCTCCTTATATCTCCCACATTTAAAAATTGCACCTTATATATATATATTTTAAGTGTACGTCTGGTATTAAATATACCTTCAAAGTGAACCTATTAGGTAGCTAGGTAAGTGGTTTGGTCTTGGATCCTTAAATTAATGAAAATAAATATTGGATTTGGTGGGAACCATAAAAAGGAACCACAGCCTTGTCTGAATTGTTCCTATAGTCTTCTCTATATGTCTTTCCAACCAACCAAAAAAGAAAAGAGGAAACTCGTAAATGTAGTTCATGCATCTAATATGGAAAGTCACTCATAAGATTTCTCTGTAAAAATATATATTAGAGTGTATGCCTGTGTATATTTTTATTTATTACATTAGTCTACACATACAAAAGCCTCCACTTAGAATTTCAGAAAGACCAACACTGCTCTATATTTCATAATGTTTGAATTTTAAATTTTTTTAAAATCCTTTTCACAATAACCGAGTAACTAAACTCTTAAACTGTTTCTGTCTGCCCCAAGGGTTTTTTCTCTTCCTCTATGTGTTGAAGGAAAATCTGAGCCTAAGAACACTAAAGAGGAAAAACATGTCTCATCTACTTGTCACGGCATCTATACTTTGCCATTTTTTTGCCACCCAAATGTGACAGGGCAGCACATAAATGTGTGAAGTCTGTCACAAATGGCAGCCAGAGCTGGGAATTCAGGAAAATGAGCTTTGCCTTTTTGAAGCTTTTGCATTTAAATCCTGCAAAGTGCTGAGTGCCTTCTGAAAGGTTATGCTAAGCCTGCTCAGCGTTAGTTCATGGGAGGTGTTCACCTTGCAGGATTCAGCCTGGAAAAGACGGATCTTGTAGCTGGAGCCTTGTGGGAGATGCGTGGGGTGGAACATGACATGTTGCCTGTTCTCTCATATGTCTCATGTATGGGATGTTTCATACGTCAGAAGCCCCAGGTGTGGCTCAAAAGCGTGGGAATGATGGCTGTGGAGACAGAAAATCTCTTCACCTGCAGAAGAGAGCGGCAGCAGTGCAGGAAGCAGGGGTGCAGCCTGCCCAGCACACTTCTCCTTGGAAATGAAAAGGTGTTTACAGTTCCATGATGCATTTTATGACAGTTCCTCCTTCTAAAGTGCTGCTTAGTATCTCTTTGTGCCCCACATCTGCAGGTGTTCACAATATGCTCAGATTAGAGTTGAGGATAATGTGACAACACCGAGCAGGAGGACAAGGCCACCACGTTGATCTTACACTAACACTTGAGGGAGAGCATCTATGCAGGAGTAAAGATGGGCTGTTTTCTAAATGAGTCACACGAGGCTCCAGGTGTTTTGCCAGTCTGCCACCATTCAGAGCCTTTCTATTCAAATTCCTCTGTGTATGTGCCTGCTGCTCCGTGTGCCTGTCCTACACGGATGTATTTCATTATTTCATCAGCTGCACCTCAGCAGCAGATCCTCCCTCTTTCACAGCCAGGCCCTTCTGAGACAGCCAGCTAGAGGTGACCCTGAGGGGCTCTGTTTAGGCAGGAAGACAGCATTGTCACAGGGTTTTGAAAGAAGAACTGCCCGTGTCACCACATCCTACCTTCTCGAGCTCATGGCAATATATGCTCCTTTTCTTCCAGCAGGCGAGGGTAGAAGGTCTGGTCCCTTCCCCTCCCTTTTCCCTCTCTCACGTGGTTGCAGGGCATGTTGGGAAGCAGGCACATCAGCAAACAGCTTGTCTTGGGTGTCTGGCAGGATGGGCAGAGCAAGAGATGAGCAGCACGAGGTGTGGAGTGGGCATGTTAACTTTGCAGTCTGTGCTGTCTTCTGTGGTGAGGTATCTCATGTGAAAGCGGGGGGAGGTTAGAAGGAGAAGGGAGGGGGAGAGAGTGAAATGCAAACATCACCCCTATCCTCAGTAAGAGATTTAGATCTCTGTGTTGGCATAAAAAGGTCATTTTGGGCCTGAGGGTTTTGACATTGTTCCTTTAAGTTAGACCCACAACATAAACTATTTTCAACACTTGCTATGAAGAACAAATGACCTTTAGTAACTTGCCCAGAAGACAAATGGTACGTTAACACAATAAATGTACTTTGCTAGTATTGTGCTTCTTGCTTTAATTTTCAATTAGAAATGTTACATTTCCCTCTCCCTTTTACACAAAGGACTGCACTTCCATACTTTGATTTTGTAACAGAGATTTCCTTGTCCTCTGTGGGATTGGTAATATTCACTGATAATTAGTGGCTATACAGTAAATTTCCTTCTGTTCAGGGACAGCATTTTGTGCTCATCTCCTCTGAATGGTCTGGATGGAGGGTATCTGTGAGGGAAGGAGGGGATAGTTAACAAGCATCACCAGCCACATCTGCTGAAAGAGCAGAGGAAAGGGAGTCAGAGGGACAAACAGTTCAGAGCCAGTGCTGGTGAGTATATTTTTTGTTTGACAGAGCTTTGCTAGCATGTGAAGTCAGAAATGAGGTCAAAAATTAAACGTGAAATTATTTCAATTTACATCAGTGAAGGCAGGAGGTGTGGACGTTGGCATGCTGACTTCTGTTTGGGGAAATGAAGGGCTGTCACTCTTCTCTATGCTTGTTTTTATTTTTATTTCAGTGAAGGTTTCCAGGCTTTGTTATGTAGCTTGCTGCCAAGAACTCCTTGAAGGACCTGAAAGTGCGCCCCTGGTTGTGTGAGTGTGGAAAGAGCAGCATTTCTGCTGGGCATGCGCAGATGATGTCTTGGCCAGGTGCTGATCTCATCCCCATGCTCAGACAATGTGGTGGAAGAAAGGGAAGTCTGTAGCGTGCTGGTGTGGGTAACCTGAGGGAGGGGAGGAGGAAAACAAGGAGTAGGGAAGCACCAGCTCTCCTCCATGCAGTGCTGCCTTTCCTAAAAAAGTGGAGAAAGAAGGTGGCCATTGAGATGATTCCAGAGATCAGGGTAAACTTTTGTCAAGGGGATGACAGTAAAGATGTCACTGTCACACGAGCAATAAATGCCTGGGAGAAGAGAGAGGGCGTTGGTGGTGGAAAGACAGTAGATCAAGGGATGGCACAGCAACAAGAAAATATTTAGAAAAAGGAAAGTGATTTGTCATCCATTGGAGTCACAGATACACTTTCCTTAACATTAATAGTGTTTGGAAGGTAGGAAGATCTAATGCATAATGCAGAGGCTCATTTGACATTCCATAAATGTTGGTTAATTATTTCTAGGGCTGATACAGTGCTCTTCATCCCAAAGGGATCCAGAACACTTTACACAAAAGTAGATTTTTCAATTTGCTGATTGGTTTGAGGATTACAGTTATATCACATCAAATAAAAACATTTTGGAGAAGGTGTTTTTTATTATTTTGATATGGGGACGATCTTTTGTTTCAGCTGAATGGAAATTATTTTACAGAACCAAAATTGAAAGCTGTCTTTTGAGTTTATGATCGTAAGTACTTCAGAACCTCACCAACAATGTGCTTATAAAGAATATTTAAGCAAAGCCTCTAGAAATGAAAAATTTAAATACTTTAAGTTTAAATAGCCCTTCTTTATCTCCAGAAATGTTTGTTTCTTATTTTGCATCAGACTGCCAACTGAGTCTGACCTTATTTTATACATAAATTCATCATCTGATTTCTTTCCAATCAGCTGTAACAGTTGTCTTTTTTTTTTTCCCCAGCTATATGTTTATGCCCTTTTATGATCATTGAAGTGGGACTTAGAGCTGGAGAAGTGTGCTGCTCCAAGGTGGTTTTACTAGGGAAAAGCTGATCTGGGGAGAAGGAGCTTGAAGTGGAAGGAAGCAAAGGAGAATGAATTGAAAATGAGGGGAAAACTGGAAAGAGATGCACAATGTGAGTAATGGTGATAGTTACTCCCCAGAGTAAAAACAGGAGCGAGGAAATAAGGATTAGGGATAGGAAAATGAAAAGGGAAGTTGACAGGGAAAAATAAGCTGACTAAAAAAGCCAAAAATATGATACTCCACCTTTAGTGAATGCTTTATTTCTCCATTTCCCTGAGAAATGCCATATATTTCTAAATTTGGAAAGGAGGATAGGATGGCTGTTTTTAGGAATTACTGATGTTCCTGGCTGCTTACAATTTTGTAGTTACCCAGAGGAAAAAGGAAAACACAATAATGTGAAAGTTAGCAGAACTTAAGGAAGTACTCTTGGAAAACAGAAACTTAGTAATACCTAAACTTTCAGGTCATTGTAGTTCTAAAGGGACAGCATAACACCCATACTCCTTAAATTTCATGTGAATGTGACGGGCATAATCCTGCAAATGCTTACAGGTCATTGGCAGCTGGTTTTTTTCTTTTAATGGAAACTGGTATTCCTATGCAATCAGGTGACTTCAGAATCCAAGGACTTGAGGAAAAGACTCAGTCTTGCTAGACTTGTAATAAGAAATCACAAAGGTTGGCTGGCATTTTTCTTGCTGGCCTTTAGTTCCAGGAGGGAATTTGCCCTTAAAAGGTTTTTTTAAGTGATTTTTCTTCAGACAATGCAACTGTGTGTGCCTGGTTCCCAGCTTAGGGAGTCTGGCTTGCATTTATGTAGCAGGCAAGATAACTGAAAAATTCCTTCTGTCAATTCCTCAGTCTCACTCTAAAAAAAACATTTTGCTCAAAACTAAACAGTTAAAACGAGGTACTCCTCTTCCTGGCCCTCCCAGAACCCCTGAGGTGGGTTTTGCTGATCTCTCTCTTTCGATTGTTCATCCTTTCATAGAACAACACTGGGAGCTTTGAGGATATATTTGACTAGCAGCCTCACTGAAGCACTCGTGGTGTGAGAAGGGGAAGGAGAGAAAAAATAAAAGACCTGGGTCAGCAGTACAAACGGGGAAATGACACCAGCATGGTGGTAAGACTGAGGATTTCTGCTTCGCTGGTGATTTCTAACTTTCTTTTTAAAGGGGTTTTAGATGTGGGTTTTCAAATGAGCTCTTTGAAGTAGTCACAATGCTATGTTTTTTTTTTTTTTTACAAGAAAAAAATATGAGGGAAAATCAAAAAAGATTCTTACTCTCACTCCCCTCCGCAATTGTTCTGTCCTTCCTCGCCATGGTGGCTACAGAGCAGGACGTGGTTATTGATCAGCATGTCCAAGGTCCAACTGCACCTGAGCCAGAGGGAAGCCACCCTGAAGTTCCCAGGGCAGGGAACACCATTCCCGTGCTCTAACCCCACTTTAGGTCAATGCTACTATGTTGGTGTGTTGTTTTTTAATGGCATCTTCTGTCACAGCCCTTATCCCATATTGGTGATGTCAGCAGGCATTTTGTTACTTATCAGATATTTCACAGCTTGTTCTGTGGTTCTCTTCTTGCTTGGATAGCACAAAGCAAGTCGTGAGCCTCTTCATGATCTCCATGTCACGACTTCTTGTTCTTAGAAATGGGGTTTTTTATACTGCACATAGTATTTATGCATTTGAATATCTTAATTTAAGTTCGGCTTTCAATCTCTGGTATTTTACTTCAAAGTCTGAAATTTCTGCTTTTCTTATAGGTCATTATTGAGTTAGTTTTAGACATCAGTGTTAGATAGTAATGATGATAGCTGAAGTTAAAACAGTATAAATTTTGGTTTATGAAAAGTTTGTGGAAGTTTTAAGTGGAGTTTAAGTTTGCATATTAAAAATAATTGGCTTTCAGGAGGAAGAAATTAAGAAACCTTGGGTGCAAGTGTGATATAAATATTTATAAATTTTATTCATAGACAAAAATTCAGAAAAAGAAGAGATGTCTGCTTGGTCATGGGAAGAAGCTGAAAGCTGGTGATACTTCTTCAGCAGAAATACTAGAAATGTGTTAAAATTTTGCATTTGTGGAAAGGGCTGTCAATGACAGGAAAGAATATCCGGTGGAAATAATCAGGAGAAGCTGAAGCTTTGTTCTCTAACATGCGGTGACCTTCTGAGGAAAATGGGACAAAGCCAGTCCCTACAGACCCAGTTTGGCTGTGCAAGCAGAGAGGAATGAAACAGAATGAGGGTAGAAAATGGGGCTGCCACCTTGAGGATGAGACTGCTCTTCTGAGAGGAAGTCAATCAAAATATTAATCAGCCTAATATGTTTCCCAAATTCTGTATTTTGCATAACTTCAGGAGAAAGCTTTTTTGGGTTTTTTGTTTTGGTGGGTTTTTTTGTTTTTTGAGGTTTTTTGTTTGTTTGTTTGTTTTGTTTTGGGGTTTTTTGTTTTGTTTTGTGTTTTTTGGTTTGGTTTGGTTTTTTGGGTTTTTTTGGTTTGTGGTTTTTTTTTTTTTTTAGTAAGTGGCAAAATTGTAAATAGGTAACATGATGGTAGTAAATACTGCTTAAAGTCACTGTCTGCAGTGTAAACCTGGTGTCAAACCAGTCAGCACTAACATGGTAAGCAGTGAGGACTCCAAAAAGACAGACTGTGTGGCAGAAGCTGCACAGCCTTCCAAGTGCCCTTTCAGTCAGTGCAGGAGAGTGTCATCACAGGGAGCGTGTGTTAGCTGAAGTAGAGACACAGAGGAAAATCCATACTGTCACAATTAACTGCTGCTCTGCTGTAGAATCTTACCACATTTTGGGTTTAAGCAGTCATTGCCCAAACAGAATTATGATACTAGTTCAGGAACATTTCAAATTCCTGTGAAATGGAAACAACTTCCTTTTCTTTCCAGATTTGTTTTCAAAATCATTCTCCTGTTCATCTGATTCTCTTTAGCATGTTAATTATTAAGTTGTGCAGTCTCTTTTCATTGATGGCTTCTTAAGCTTTTATTCTTTCCTTTTGCTTGATTTTCAAAACGGAGAAGTTGTCTGGTGTGGCTCTTCAGTGCTGTGAGGCAAAAAGCCTCACTGCCAATACTGCAGGAAGTTTAAACACACACAGAAATGGGGCTGCTCTCATCCAGGTAAAAAGGAGTCTTAAACACGAGCTGATGCTCTGAGCTAACAGCTGTTTTGCAAGCCAAAACATTTTCCCCCTCTCAAACTTTACTAACAGTTATGTAGCTTCATCAGTGGGAGTAATGGTAGGAGGAGGCCAAGTGTAAACAAGGCACAGGTGGCTGTGTGTGGGGATTTTGTTGCAAGGGCAGCTGGACCCGTTCTGAACAAAATTTATATATATAAAAAACATCTCTCATATATATGTCTATATATATATATATATGAGATGGGATTCCTTCTGTCTGTCTGTCTATCTATCTATCTACCTATACATATATAAAAGAGCAATCCCATCACTTCTACCACTGGGGGAACAGAACTCCTTTTAATAATAGTGGGAAATTAGATGGAAAATGCATTAGTGCTGTGCGAGGGAACGGTGGCTTCCCAAATTCTTCATGTGTTTCTGTAGACCACACTTTACCTTCATTTCCCAGCTGATGAGATCAGAATACTCCTTCCAGAGTAACGGAACGAAGCTCACAGGTAGTTAATATTTTTGAACTTGAAATGCCTGAAAATGATAAAAGGAGTTAAGATTGTAACTATTTTCCCTATTTAGCACAAAGCTGAAATATTGAGAGGCTAAAGCTCACTCAACCACCCAGCTCCTAGCCCCAGTTTGACTGCAGAGGAAATCTATTACTCATTTCCTGCCTCTACTTAAAATAAAGAACACCCTCCTGCCCAGAACCGTGTCTAAGAAGACACATCTCACTACTTTTTTTTGTGATAATAATCAAAGTGACAGAAGGGGATTTCCCTGCGTGTTTGATGCGTTTCTGCTGCGCGGCTCCAGCTGTCCCAGATGAGCTGGGCAGGGTCTGCCCCAAAAAGCTGGGCTCACACGTCCCTCTTGCTTCACCCTTACTGAAAACGTGGGTCCTTGTTTCAAGAAATAACTGGAGGGGCAGAGCAGGAGAAGACTGCTGTCTGAAATCCAGAAAGAGATGTCATTAAGGAACGGAAAAGACACTGCCTCTTCTCAAAAAAGAGCTAGAGGTGAAGGCACTGGAATGGCCCAGATACAGATATGGGTGTTGAGCACTAAAAGCTCTGGACCCAATGTCAGGTTTTGCAGTTTCCTCAACTTGGTTGTTGAGCTACTGGAAGTTTTTAGTGGGGATTACACATCAGAGAAATGCGTTGCTGATGCTGGAGATCAGGAACAGGCCTTCTAATAGCTCTCCATTGAACGTGGGGCCCTTCTAAGAAGCTGTGGACAGAAATGAATATGCTTATTACTTGTGTCAATGAAAAGCCTTTAAAATGCATTCAAAACTTGCAGTATGCTCCAAAAGGGTGTTATTTCTATGTTGTCATGTTAATGTCCAGACAACAGGCCACTACTTAGCTCTAAGAAGCAGGATATATTAGCATTAGTTATCATCATGCTGACGACTCCAACATCATTTTCTAGTGATCAAAATCTAAAAAGCCAGACCCATAACCAGCATAAATTACATTCATTCCAGAGATACAAGTGAAGCTCCAGTGCCATTCAGTAACTGCACATCAGATGTGCTATGGTGATCTGTGGTTGATGTTTGTAGAGAAGTGATGTGGCGATTCTAGGCTTACACAGCACCTACAAGCCACAGCAGTATTAAGTAGTACCTGTGGCCATCTGGTGCTGTGCTCTCCAGATAACTTCACAGAATGACAGAATGAACTAGGTTGGAAAAGACCTTTAAGATCATTGAGTCCAACCTATGACCTAACAGCTCACCAACTAAACCATGGCACTGAGTGCCATGTCCAGGCTTTTTATAACACATCCAGGGACTCCACCACCTCCCCAGGCAGATGATTCCAGTGTGCACTCACTCTTTCAGTGAAGAATTTTTTCCTAACCTAAACTTCCCTTGGCACAGCTTAATGGTATAGGAAGGGATCCCAAAATATCCCCCTGCAGCAGCACCACTGCACACAGGAGAGAGGTGGCTTTGCGAAGGGAGCAGGTGTCACCTCAAGTCACTGGACAGAGCCATGTTGTACATTTCCTTCCTGCATGCTGAGCCCAGGGCACGTGCACAGAGCAGAGCCCCAGCTGGGCAGGTCTTTTTTGGGGCAGGTGGGGCTTTGCTGGGCACCCCACTCCTGGCTGCAGTGCAGTGCTGCAGCCTCCTGCATGTCACCTCTTGCCCGGTTTCACAGGAGAGCTGCACATGGCTTCCTGGAGAGGGACAGACCAGGGTTTCGAAGGTGGGAGGTGTGGGCATAAGGACAGAGCCAGCTGCACATCCTCTCTTCATCACATAAAGCTTAACATTCCTGTCTCCCGTGGGCTAAAATACCCTCACATGAGGGTATCACAGCATCTGTTTTCTGTACCTGATTTGCCCTGAGGTTTTTGTTTGTCCTTGAGTGAGTGACAAGAGGTTACCGTCCAAATAAATAAATAAATACAGGATCAATACATACAGTGAGAAAGAGAAGTCAAAAAGAAGATCTGTAGGTTTTAATTAGTATTTTGAATGGGAAAAGGAAATGGCTGCTCTTTTTACAAAGCACACATTTCAATGTTGCCTGTGATAACTGGTGCTTGCAAGTGAACAGGGTTGAGGGAGCTGCTGTCAGTAATTCCAGAGTTGAGACTTTGGCTACATCTGTAATACAGCCTCTCCCACTCAGAAAAACACACCCATGCATCCATATAGATGTATTCATGTACAAGGCACGGCACTGCATACGATCCTTTCTGAGTGTGAACCACATAAACAGCACCTTCCCTTCGGATTTTCTCTCTCTTGCAGTAGCACCACTAAAATGACTAAACCATGAATGTTGTACTTTTTCTTGGGGAGTCTCTTTCTGGGGAGGAACACTTTCTTGGGTGGGTTCAAGCCTCGTTGCCTTTCCACCAGAGCTGACTTCATCTCTCCGATATTGATAGCACGGCTGAATTCTGCCCTCAGCTGTACGGACGCAGCTGCCATTGACTTTGGCGGAGCTGCATGGACACATTCAAGGGCAGAACATGGACCAGACTTTTCAGGTTCATGTAAATGCTCTTGGAGCTAAACAGAGGTCTCGTAGGGTTGTTGGCATAAAGCCATGTGTGGTAAAGTAGGCCAAGTTTTATTTTCCTCAGGATGCTTACTTTTAAGGGATCATGTGTTTTTTAGAGATGAGATCCTAAAGTCTCTTCAGTCAATTGGTAATTTTTTTTTAATTACATCTGATTCATTAATTTCTTGCTGTTAACTGTGCTGTAACAGTGTTGTGTGCTGTTGATCAGCTGGTGGATTCCTTTCTAGAAGTGGCTACATTTTCAGGGATGAAATACTATGAAATTTGTGCAACCTGGAAGATGACTATGTAATTTAAATCTATATTTTTGTTTGGTTAAGTATTAAATCTTTTAAACCTAAGAACCTTAGAATGAGATCAGGAGAAAGAGTAGTATGTAAAATCTCACTGTTTTGTGTGAGAAATGTTTCTATGTGATCAGAATTGCATTAAAGAGAAAATGTTTATGCTTATGCCTCGGCAAGTCATTAAAATGTATCCACCTTTTTATTACTCCATAACTATGGAAACAAAATTAACAGGCTCACTAGTATTCGACTTTAGATGCTGCAAAGTCCTCCCGTATTCCATGCTCCAGTTCTTTTGAGAGAGTTTGAGGCCTGTAGATGAATCTTTCCGGAGACCTTTGAGGTGGTGCTGAAGTGCTTTAAAAATGATTTTTCAGTTTGCCTATTTAAGTGCTGTTCAGGTGAGCTCTGGATCACTGTGATTAAGCCTATTTTAATACATCTTTAAAATGCAAATCAGCTTCTGAAGTTTGTGAACATCTCATGGAAGGATGAGTAGGAAACCTGTGTGTATACAGTACATGCATGTGAGTGTGTATATATATATTTGTGTGTATACACACAGTGAAGGAGACACATTATTTTGGTATTTGCCATATTTCTGATGTTATTCTGGGAGAGGCAGAGATTCTGCAACTCTATTGAAGCTAATTTTGTTGCATGAAGGTGTGGTCTAAGGCTATGAGTCTTCTCACATGTTCATGTTTAAGTTGTTTTAAACCATATGAAGAATATCTGAAGTGCCAAAATGTTTAGGCATTCTAATCCAAATTATATGAGTAAGAGGGATAAGTATTTTTCATTTAAGAAAAGATTAAAGAAAGAAAAAAAACCCCCAGAATTAAATCTGTTATGCTTCACAATAAATAGTTTTGTTTCCAAAGTATCTGCTGAAGCCACCTGTGACACATGCCCAGCCTCCTGAAGAGACTTCAAAAAATGTTTTCCTGACAAAAAACATTTCCTTGACTGTTCATCGATTAGGGTTTTTTCCTTCTTTTCTTCCCCTGTCTGTTTTCCTTCAGAAAAGAATGGCTTTTCAGGAGAAAATTCTGTTTTCAGATTATGCTTTCTTCACTTGGCTGAGTGATGACAGCAAAAATTCCATACTGGATTGGATTTACTAGGAGCTGCATCTCCAGAAAAGCAGAGGCCAATCAGTGTCTATGTTTGAGTAATTCAGACTGCTGGGGAGAACTGTGAAGTGGAAAGGACACTGTGAGCAAAAGTGTCTGCAGTGCTGCATTTTACAGCAATCTCGACAGAGAGGAACTACTGGAGGGGAATCGGGTTGCTGTCAATACTAGAGATTATGAACACTAAAGGTAAAGATGAGTTGCTAATGATTAAACTTATTTTAAGTGGTGGAGATTGGGTTTCCTCTAGCTACACACTGTCTGAACCCAGCTGTCACAAATGTCCGTGTTTTCCCTTTTCCTTACATAGTGTATGAAAGCTCTTTTGAGGTTTTGATAGGACACTGCTCCTCAGTGTAAGGCAGCATCCTCATCTTCAAAGACTTGCTTTTGAAATATTTCTCCCCCCCCCCCCCAAAAAAAAAACCAGCCTGCTCACTAAGCAATAGTTGTGAGCTGAAATATAACGCCAGTAAACGATTTACAGTGAAATTCCCTTTTCCATGACTTGCTTATCTGACTGTCTTGGTTTGCAAATGAAACCTGCTGCTTCTGTTGCTGATCCTGACACTGTTGTCATGAGAGAGTTTGGTATGTACACTTGAAGCTCACTGCTGCTTTCCTTTTGTCCTATGCCAAAACCTCATGTTCTGTGGAAAATACAGCCTGAATGGTGTAGCTGAAGAAAACATGTTTATGACAGCAAATAGCACCAGTAGGATAATGTAAACTTCCCCTACCACAAGTGCAATGCAGTGCTGCAGGATGTGTATTAAGAGATAATAGGAGCTCTGGAAATGTCCCCTTTGGCTGGGTGCGTGTGTGGTAGAACTGTGTGGGACTTACACAGTCCAGCAGCGAGGCCCTTTTAAAAAATCTGTGCAGTGTTGTTTAACTTTTCTGTAAAGCCCCAACTAGTGACAGTGCATGGCTTGGCTTGGTGCCATAGGTATTTTCTTATTATTAATGCGTTCACAACACGGGATAGATGAGCTGGATAGGTGGGAGGTGTCCTTCCCTCACTTGTCTCTCCACACCAGCAATTTACATGTTATTGATGGTCATGGCTCAGTAGGGATCCAGCCATAGCGCTGAGATGAAAATAGGGTTTTCTCATGACAGAAATAACTGCACTAACTTGGTTTTATTCCACTTTCTGAAACTGTACCATGATTGGCGTGTCACCCAGATGGATTTATTCAAGCACAGTATGAAAATGGCCATTACAAAAATAGGCACAGTCTCTCCAGTGTTGATGTAAAACCTGACAGAGATGACACTGTAGTGGATGTAACTTCATAAAATCGCATTTACTGTTCTGCATTCAATAAAATCCTCTTATTTATTTAGGTATTGGAATGAAAACATGATTTACTGCTTTTGGGGTTTGAATGAACACTAAACCCAAAGGTTTTTCCAATGGAAAACATTAAATATGAAAAATTCAGTGATACTCTATAGAACTTTCAAATTCCAGCATACAGAATTTCTGCAAAGTTTCAAACATATGTTGTGTCTTTTATTTTTTTTTTTTTTAAAGTAACTGTGGAGTGTTTCTCCTACTATGGGAAAAATTCTTTGAAAAGCTTTTATCTACAAAAATTCCTCCATTGCAGTGTACATTACTGTTTATTGGTTGCCTGTAGTTTGTTTTACTCTTATCCTACTTGTGGTTATATTCCCAGTTATTGCCATACTTCTTGGTAAGGTAAATTATGCATTTGATTTTAACAGGAAGTCACAACACAGAATTACAGTAAAGCATACTATTTACTTGAGGCTTCAATTCTAAATTCTTCAAATAAAGTTTCTATTTCAAATTTTTTTAATGCCCAGATTTGCCACACTTTTTTCCCCCCACAACTTAATTTTTAGGAATTTGCTTGTTATGATGAGTTATTTTTATGGTTTACTTTGAAGAAGTATGATAGTTAAGAAGGGCAGTCAGATCTTTGAAGGAAAATTGTTTATGTCATTTGTTGTGCTGTGTAAAATTGCTGCTGAAAGCCTTCTTACAAATGCAGCTGATACTAGTGGTTAGTTAAACATCTGATTTTAAAGCAGAATTGTCCCTCAAAATATCTCCTGGAAGAGAGCACAGTGGACACAGATACTCACATAGAGGAGAGAATATGAAAGGTTGTGCTTATTTTGGTTTTTTTTAATGGACTTCAGTTCTGTTTGCTAAAATTGCCCTTTTAGGTAAGGATTTTTTTTTTTTTTTCATCATGTGACTTAGGCAGGAGGAACTGAACTCAAATTGAAAAGTTAGTAGATTCTAGATCCAAAAGTGAAATAGATACTTTGAAAATGAAAAACCGTAGAATACCCTAAGGTGGAAGGGACCCACAAGGGTCATTGAGGAGCTGTGGTTGTAATTTTAGCCAAATTATTTTTAACTTCTGAGGATGATCCTTTGGTACAAAAAATTGTGACAGCTTTTTACCAAGAATGGTACCATAGTAATTACTCCTTTAATACTCAGTGCAGAATGTGCTGATGGTCTGAAGGTGGAGGCATCACTTTGGCCGTAGGGAGACAATAAATAAACCAGCTGCACGTGTGTGTCACCTATGGCTCTCCAGTTTGATTTCTGACCTGGTGCTAGTGGTAGGGCAATGCTAAAATTCACCTTGTTTCCTAACTTACTTCCCTTTTAATGCCTTATTTCCCACAGTGTAATCCTTGTAGGAACATTTTGGCAGCCTTGGTTTGTGCTTGGAAAGCTGCTGCATCTTTCTGCCTGTCCTTTCTCAGGCAACACCACTCCTGGTCTTTTATGGCCCCGTGGGGTTGTAATGTTTGAAAAGCAACAACGTGGCCTTGTCTAAATCAAATTCGGCCAGCTGTAGTCTGCTCTGGCTGCTGATCTGCGAGCTGAAGTCATTCAGTCTGAGATTACCAGCCAGCAGTACAATACATTGTACAGTTTCAGTAGTAACGAAATTCCTTTACAGTATATATTGATGCTTGTTTTTGATAGGGACTATGTCTGATGTTCAGAGTTATATTAACAGAATATTTGAGGCCAGGGAAATTGCTCTTGTGATGAAATTCTTCTCTGATGTTGTTATCATTAAAGCTGGCTGAAAATGCTCCGTTTAAAACTGTGTTTGGAAAGCTGAGTTCTGGGAAATGTATGTAGGATAATTTTTACTTCACAGTTTCAGCTGAAAACAGAAAAACCCTTGTATGTGAATGGTGTTGTGGTGCCTCATGGGAAGTTTAAGTCAGCTGCACCCTGCAGATCTGTATGTTCAGTGCCTTGGCTCTCCTGTGCATCCCAGAGTCGCTTCTGCAGTCCCAGCAAGAAGAGGGACTAAGAATATTTGAGGAAATGTAATCAGTGCTGTCAGATTCTCACTGTTGTGTCTAAATTTCTGACAGCACCATATTCATTAACATGGCTGACGTGGGACAGTCTTTTCTCTGTTTCATTTGAGGGAATATTCTTTGTTACATGCAGATCCTCAGATCCTTTTCGAATGGGGCTTCGTTTGTTGTTTTAAATGTACAAATTGTGGTGTGAGGCATTAGGAGAAGCAAGTAGAAGTTCATCCATCGAATGCAATGGGAAATGATGAGGTTTTTCACAGACCCTTATTCTAGTGAGAGCTGCTGCTGTGGCTTTGACCTGGTCCTGCAGAAACTCACCCTCCTGCTGTACCATTAGCACAACGGCATAAAAAGCCTGCTGTGCCTAAGCAGAGCAATTTACTGTGATTTTGGAACTTTCAATGATATTTTGAATATGCTGAAAACATCCAGTCCATGTGGTGTCCTGAAAATAAGCACGTTGCTCTTATCTCTGCAATACTGTGGAGGAGAGTCAGAACCTGCTGTTACACCCAGGAATTTGTGCTGCTGAGGAAGGATGCTGCAGGTTGCTGTAACATGGGGTTTGTTATTAAGAAGAGTGTGGGGATGTCACACTCTTGAAGTAGAGGGAGGCATTTTTGAATAGTGTTATTCTTTGCTTGCATTCTAAAACCTACCAGAGTGGATTTTTTTGGCTGGGGGAGCGTGAATTTTATTAATGGGGAGAAAGGTATGGGAACTTTTTTACATGAAGAGTTTTTAATGTTTTTACTTCATTGCCTTAATCGGCAATGTTATAATGCACTCAAAAAGCATCTTTGAAGTTAGGTTTAAAAAGCAATAAATATAATTAGTCTAGTAGAAGTAACCAACATCGAGGCAAAAAAAGGAAAAATGAAATCTTCACTGCAACTCCAGGCTGCAGTTCAAACTCACTGGGGTTAGCTAGAAAACGGGATTGTGTTCTAGCACTTGCCGTGCATGTTACTTACCAGGACTTTTCAGGGCCCTGAATAGTCTTTCTTTGTACCCTGAAGCTGGCACACGGAGCAGTGCGGTGCTCTCTGGCCCTCTTTGGTGCCAGGGTTAGGTGCAGGCACAGAGATTGGTGTGCTTTATTCACATTTCCTTCCATCCTTTCCTACAACATTTTTCTTTTCTCTCCAAGTCTGTACAGACACCCTGACCAGGCTTCTTGTGTCATCTGGTGATTCCACAAGTTCCGGTACCGCTGGTGCAGCCCCAGCCCTGCAAATGATGAAATTCCTTGCTGGCAGGTGCTCAGAAGCCAAGGAGACTAGAGAAAAGAAGGATCTGAAATAGTGCATTTCCTTCTGGAAGGCACTGTGGCCGTGCATTTCCACTTTTGGAAGCCATTCCTCCCCTTGCTTTGCTGTGTCCCTGCTGTCAATCCAGAGTGTCTCAAACTTCATTTGCGCTCATTTCACACAGAGTTTGCTTATCAGTCTGAAAGGCGACTGTCTGATCTTTCCTTTTGCATGCTTTCACTTTTAAGATCTTCCCTTTCTTATGTAAAAAAGGCAATTAGAGTCGTATCTGTTTATTTTAAACAAAATGGCTGTTAATTAGCGTGATCAAAAACCCTGCCATTGTAGACTATGGGCTTCACTTTGTAGTTGCACTAAATTGCGTACAGTTTGGTGCCAGCTGACATGATAGCAACACAAAGTCTGTCTTTTTTTAACTTAATGAACAAACAGATTTATGAGGCTTTGTTATCTTCTGGTTTAGATCTATAGGTTCGGAATGCATTATTTAGAGTTCTTGTTTCTTAATGACTAATGTCATGTTGTTACTTATTAAGAGTGCTTTAACTTGCTGAAGAAGTTTCCCTCGCTTTTGTATCCCCTTGTTTCCATTTTCCTTCATTTTTTTTTTTGATGGCTTAATTAAACAGTACATCTGTGGTACACAAAACAGTTGAGATGCACTTCTCCAGTGGCATTCAGATGTTTCAGCACCAACTCCATAGTGCTGTGAGAGCACTGGATATTCTGTCATCCCTTCAAAGCAGAATAATGGCAGTTTCTCAGTTTTTTCCTTGCATCCTTCACTGCCTGATATTTATTCAAAATGTCTGGGAAAATGATGCCCACAACAAACCATCGGTGTAGCCTTGCTTTGTTTTGGAAAGAAAAAAATAAAGAATATTGGTGATAAAGCTGTGAGAGCATGATTCCCATCTGTAGACTTGTTGTCTTAAGTGAATGACAGTGTGTCCTTCAAAATGAAAAAAAATTAAAAAAAAACCCAAAGACATTTCAATTAAAAAGTGAAAATTCCGTGTGCTTTCTTGGTTTTTTTTTTTTAATTACTGCAACTATTAGTTTTGCAGGGAGGGTGCTCATTCCAGCAATTTGAAAGGTCTGGTTTTTGTATTTGGTGTGGTAACTTCTGCTGGCTGTTGAAACACAGCTACTAGAACTAACAAAAATGTAGAGTTGGAATTAATCAGAAGATCATCTCTTCTTGTCACCACTGAGGAAGTGGGAACTGCAGTGTAGTTTCCAGAATTTACTTTCCTAAGCATGCACATATCCTCTTCACTGAAGTTTCCCTGTGTCCTTAGATAGCCATTTTTATGTTAAATTCTTCTGTATGCTAATACCAGGCCTAATTGACCCAATATTTCCAGGAGTAACTGATTATTCAGGTATGTCATTATTTCTCTGCTTTTTTATCTGTTGGTCATTATTGAAGGATTCAAGCGAAATCCTTATTTGCATAGAGAAAATCAAAATTGAAGTCAAGTCATAAGCAAAGTCAGTGAGCTGGCATAAATTTGATTAAAAGATGGTGTGATCAGGCCATTTTATGGGTTTTACTTGCATTTAAAACTTTGCACTGAGTGTAATTCTTGGCTGTAATTCTCCAAGTGCATGTTTAATTTAAAGATATAAGACAATTAATACTTTTTCCTGCGGTTATATTTCAGTATTAAAACATACACAATTTCATATTAAAATATTGAAGGAAATGTACTTGCTATTATGGAAGATTAAGGTAGCAATACTGTTATATTTGCTCTAAGGGGAAAAAAAACCCCCAAAACAGAAAGACCAGAAAAAGTGAATGTGAAAACAAATTGAAAGCTCTCCAAGTTTTAGTGATACTGTGATTGAGTCACATTTTTTTAACTGTTGTACTTGTAATTTCCAAATTAAAGAGAAATGAAATACATTTGGGATTTCCAGTGGAAAACCATTTTTAGAAAGTTTTTTTGGTTTGATCTGTCACAAAATTGCACTGAAATAAAATAAAGGTCTTTTCTATTTTAACACCATAAAATTAAAAAGAAGCATCAAGTGAAAGCAGTTTTCAGATGGTAATTTGTCTTTGTATATCAAATAGAGCTTTTTAAGGCTAATGATTAAAATGGAAAATTTTCAACTTCATCAAGAGGCCTTTTTTAGGTTTTTCACGTTGAAATATCCTAAAAATTGCTTAATTTTTTTAAAACGGTCAATATAAATGACACAATAATTTACAGTGAAAATAATTATTTGCAAGTTTTTTTAGTCAAGATGGGTTTTTAATTAGTGAACAAAAGAATAAGAAATGGTATACAGTTAAACAAAATAAATAATTCTGGAGAGAATGAAAGTTAAGCACCGTGGTCCATTTCTTCCTTAATTCAAGAACAAGGAATTATTCCATGAGAAAAAAGAAGGAAGATAGTTTGATAAAATAATATTTTTAGACACTTCCTCCAAATAACTTGTGGATCTTCCTAATAAAGCTACTCTGATTTAAAAAAAACTTAACAAATCAAGCTCTTAGATGAATTATTGAAGTCTGAAGATAAATGAGATGTGCTTTCTGTCTATTTTCTTTTTTGCCTCAGAACATGAAGTACTTAGGAGATGGTTTATGAGAAGAAGTCTGTCATGGCAAGTTATTTTGTAGTTGCTCAGTTCTAGGAATTTGTCACTCTGTGATAAAATGGTTGATATTAGCAGTTATTTTTTATCTTGACTAACTGGAATATTCCATGATTACAAATTATATAGGGTTAAAAATATTTATGCAAGTGCTATTTTTCATGTGCTGGTTAATTTACATATATTTTACGTTTAATTAACATATATAATATTTTGTCTGTAGATGTAACAGAAATGGGGCTTTGATCCATCCAAGTCCTTCAGCAGATGCTTAACCTTAAGCACATAAATAATCCCATTGTTTTCAGTGTCTTTAATCTGTGCTTTTAAGTGCTTTGTTGGATTGTGGCCTAGTATAATTATATGTTTGCAATAACAGTTGCTTATTAAAAGCAGTTGTTAGATCTCAAAAATAATATAAAAGAAATAACATGAGAAAATATGTATCCAACAGTACTGAAAGAAATGCATAAAAATTGTTTCAGAATCCTTATTTGCTTGTCAGTGTCCATCACATTGCAAATTCTGCTTTTTATGACACTCCTTTCCTTAGTGAGGGTAAGACCAAGGCATAATAAGGAAGATCCCGCAGATATTTATGTAAAAATTCAGGAATTTAAAAAAAAATTGTATTTGTTGTTAATACTGAATTCTGTACCAAAGGTGGTATTTTATGAAATAGTTTCCTTCCATATAATTCCAAAGCTCTGAGCAGGTCATTCACCAGCTGTTAGCTCCCACAGGCCTTGGCTTCTTCCTTTAGCAAGAACAACTGAGTGCAAGGAGGGTTGATATGATAGGAGCACGGGGCTCTTTCCAGCATTTCATCTCTTTTTGTATTCAGTGTCTTTCATTTTTTTCATGTCTTGCTCTTTTTTCCCCTGGGTCTGTTCTGCAATGCTCCATCCTTTGTCAAACCCTCTTCATTTCTTTTAACCCAAAGAAAAGATTAGGGACCTAAGGGTTAAAGGTTGTATTTCACTCGGGTAAAATATTCTGATGGGACCTGGGTGATGGTGTTCACCTGACTGCCAGTCCAGCTGCATTTCACAGGGACTTGCTATGAGAGTAAGGAGATTTCAAGATTATAAATCCTCTACAATTCAGTGTTGATATTAGCAATTTCTGTTGACAAGTTTAAGAAACCACTTGCATGGGTAAAGCACTGGTCTCAGCGTCAAGTGCTTGTGCCTGCAACTTTGTACTTGGATCTCCCCTCTCCATTTACTGCTTTCCTGATCTACCTGGCCCTCTGCAGTACTTTTTTCAGTTTATTTTTCCATTGAAGCTCGAGAAAAACCACAATAGTGGTAATTTAAAGGCAATTTTCCTTGGCCTTTTGTGTCTCTGAGTCAGAGCTTATGTATATTTTACAGCAAATTGTCACTTCTGCTCTTCCAGCATAACCATCTTGCCTGGTCTGCCAGCCAAATTTTTTGAGTGCTTTTACAACTCATGGGAGCACAAAAAAGTGGCCACAAGCATCGGGCAACACTTAAAAGGTAAAAGAAATGTGAAATGATCCGTAAATATCACTGTTATGTGTGATAAAAAGGAGGGCTTGGCTAGTTTAAGTTAAAATACCCAGCAATACTGGGTGGATATAATACCAGAATGAATTCAGAGTAAATTTATTTCCTTATGTGTAATTGGGAATCTCCTGTGAGCGTGGTGGGGCATGTGGATGCTCTGGGTTGTTCCTTTGCAGAGGAGTGTGTGTGATTTTATGTGCACACTATGGGATGCATCACATAGAGATCCCAAGTCCATGAGCTGGGCTGAAGATGCTGTGTGTAGCCATGTGAAGTAGCACTGTTTGTGAGAGCTGAAAAAAACAGCAAAAGATCGCAAGAAAACCAGAATCCTTTTCTGGTTGAAGTGTCAGGGAAGTCCCCTCCCCCACCCACTCAGGAAGTAACAATTTTCCCCCAGAAATTAGTTCATTAGTGTGTATTGCTATTCATGCAGGAAGGTGTGTGATGTCCCGGGGCTGTCTGTATTTGAGTAGAAAATGTCACCTCAGATCAGATTTGCAATCCTCCCAGCTCGTGCTGGCCCAGGGCATGGAATCTCCCGAGATCTGCCATAATGCACAGTGACTGCATCACTACAGCGGAATCAAAACTTCACTGTGTTCAAGAAGAGGATAATGGTTGCCACCTTATGCAGCTCAGATAAGTGACAAGTTTGGGGAAGGTCACAGCTCAGTGTGAAAAGTCTTCCACATCTCACAAGAAAAAGAAAAATCCCATATCCTGTGTGGTGCCTTCCCCACTCCTCATCTCTTTGCTTACACAGGTGGAAATGTTGAAATTAAATAGCAGAGTGAGCGTGAGCATGCGGCTGTTGGATTTTGATGTGGTTCTTAAATTGCCCTTCATTGTCAGAAACTGTTAGGTTGAGGAGTGAAATACACGCCTTGAGTGGCAGTAGGAATTGGTAATTACCTTTAATTCTCCACAGGGGCACACAGAGGTGTGGAGTTTGCCCACGTGTCGGTCGGAGCTGCTGCAGAGCGAACAGGGTTGAGGGCTGCCCATGATGCTGGAGTGTGTTGGGTAAAGTGGGTTCATGTCCCCTTTTCCAGCAGCCTTTGTGCCCAGAGGGTGCCGTGGGCAGGTCAGGGATTGGCTGCTCTGGCCCCATTGCCTTGGAGTTTGACAGAGAAAAAGCTTCAAGCACAAAGGTGGCAGCATCCCTGATTTTTTTCTATCAGGTCTGATCAGCCCATCACCATCCCAAGCAGCCCTCTCACACCAGGCAGGAGCAGAAGGGTGAGGCAGGTACCTGCTGAAGCTGGCTGGGATGCTGGCAGCCGTGGGCACTCGGCAGCAGGAATTGCTCTCAGCCACAGCTAAATGCGTCTGGAATGATACAAGGAAGTTTTTACAGTCATCAGCCCTCAGTTGAAGCAAGACTGAAAAATATAACGCACCATGCCCTAAACTACTTAATATGGTCTCTGTCCATCGTTCCCCACTGGCTGTCTTACAGTAAAGCTGCTCGGTTTCTCCATGTCCAGGCAGGAGGGGAAGATGAAGTGCATTGCTGCGCCCTGTACTTACTGGCAGTACTTCTTTTCTGCTACACGGGCTCTAAGATGTGTTTTGTTTTATTGTCTCCCTTTCTTTTGAAACGTACAAAGTACAGTGACAGGAACTATCATATTCAATTGGACATGCTTTCTACAGATTTGTTAAGGATTTACTCTACACATTTGTAGCATTTAGTTGCCATGGCAATGACCTCGGTGCAAGAGGGAACAGCCTTTAGGTTGGACCTCAGATTTTCCTTTCATTTCCATTTAATTTGATTTGACTGTGAAATGTCACTTCCATTGCATTGATTAAGCTTCATTGCGGCCACCAGCTCTGTTAGAAAGGTTAAAGGGCAGGCCAGTGGCTGTCATTTTTCTCCCCCACCCTTTTCTGATACCAGGATAGGTTTGTTTTGTTTTGGTGGTTTTTTTCCAGAGGAAGACTGAGGTTTTACCCCATGGTGTTTCACAGTAAAAGCAAAACTAATGCAGCAACTGTTTGAAGTGGTGCTAACCTGCAGCTTCCTCAGACAATTTTGCAGCGCTTTAAAAAATAGGAATTTGTTTCTCTTTTTCTTCCTGACATATGCTCACCCCCAGATAAATAAATTGAACGTACCCTCCAACTCTAGCAACTGTATTGGAAGGAGGACAGCCACCTCTTTTTACAAAATATCTGTCGTCCTGCCAGCTTCCATGAGGCTAGGAATTGCTGGGAACTGTGTGTAGAATATCCCTTTGCTCAGGCTCTTTCGAGTTTATTTGGTATTTGCAGGTTATGCAACAAGTGTAAAATAGAGAATAGCAGCATGTTGGGATGGGAGGCTCCAAAGGAGAACCAGGCTAAAGCAAGGATTGCTTTAAGCAGTTTTATTAATGGCAAACATATTAAAACCACAACTGTGGTATTCTTGATTCCTAGTCAGAAGAATTCAGTAAGCAATACTGCCCATCTGCAGAATACAAAGGTGCAAAAATTGTGCTGTATTTGTAAAGACGTCCCCCTCTTGCTGCCCTAAGACCTCTGCTTTGTACTGTGTGGGCTGTCAAGGACATAGATAAATTAGGTCTGTTCATTTAGGTTTTGCAGAACCTCAGATACCTCTTTTGTCTACATCTCTGTATTAGCAGGCACACAAGCCTTACTGGCAGGCTGGCTTTTTGCTGTAAGCCAGGTTTTCTGCCACATGCTAAAACATCAGCTAAAATATCATCTTGAAATTTGCATATTGCGGGATAACTGAAGTTAAGATTTCTCCTTCATAGGTTGGTCAAAACTGAAGGTAAGAGTCTTATAGTGTTGTTTTGTTTTTTATTAAATAGATTAATAAATTTTGTTTTTTATTAAATAGATCAGATTCTCATTTCGAAAACATTGGGAAACTTCTTTCTTCTTGCTAGTCCTGAAAAGAATTGATTTTTAAGTTTGTTTAGTTTCTTTGAATTTAAAAAGAAATTAATAAACCAGAAATATTAAAACAGCTTGGTCTGAAGGGAGGGATATAAGAAAGGCTCATTAAAGCAGGCATGTGAGTACAAACTGGTGGGTTGGTGAGGAAGAGGCCTGGAAAAGTCAAGGGAGAAAAAATGTTTGTCCAGGCGCAGCGTAAGCGATGCAAGGAAGAACAGAAATCCCAAATTATTATATATGGCTTGAAAATCTTTGCAGCTGAAGGACTGTTTTTCCTTCCGGACTGAACTGAGCTTCAAATTAAGCCTCTTCCCTTTTGGAAAAGAGGACTGAACTAGTGTGAAGGAAACAGCAGTTCTGGAACCTGTATATTGGGTGCTATGGAGAAATAACTCACATAAGAATGAGAAAGAGGGAATGTATTTTACTTTGATTTCTGCTCCCGTCTCCATGACACAGAGCATCTGGTATTAGGGCCACCCTTTCACAGAGACAACATCTCAGCGTGGATGGTCAGGGCCAGGCGTGGAAGGGTGCAAATCCCTGGGGATGCACATCTTTGCTCACAGCAGAGGGGGATTGAACAGGGGAAAGGTCTTCAGAGGGAAAATCCTTTCTCCTGTGTCCCTGTGTGTCACACGGGGGGGTGTGACTTCAGCTGTCAGCCCTGAAGCACAAAGCTCCCTGGCAGTGCAGGTGACAGAGCCTGGCTGTGAGCTGTCGCTCTCGTACCTGAGCTTCACGCTGCTGCTGGGATGGCTGTCTGAGGGAGGACAAAATCTCCATGGTGGGTGCCCTTCCTGCAAGTCCTGGCTCCCTTTTTTGTTTGCTTCCACCAAGTTAACTGAATAACTGGGGGGAGAAGGAAGGAAAGGAGAGAGAGAAGGATGTAACCTCCTACATCAATAGTAAGATGTAAAAACCCTTCTAAAGCTGGAGCAGCTCCGAGCAGTCCAGCTGGTGGCCTGTGGGATGGTGCTGTCTTCCTTGCTTGCTTTTCTGCTGTGGCCTTGCCTTGGGACTGGGGGGGAAGTGGAAAAGTTGGATGTGAAATCCTGCAGCTGCTGAATACTTTTCTTATCCATGCAAATTGTCACCATGCCTGTAGAAGGGGAGGAGGAGTTTGGCGTTGCTTGAGCCTGGACACTGGCCCATGGAGGTGCCCCAAAAATCAGAATGCTGCTCATAGCTTTGGCTGTACTCTATTGTCTTAGGCTGGATTTGTAAAAGAAAATGTTAGCTCTGAGCTCTGTGTCTGTGTCTGTGTGTGTGTCTGTGTGTGTGTGTGTGTGTGTTTCTGTGTTTCTGACTAGGCATCATAATCACTTTTTCTGCTTTTCACTGCTTGGAAAGGACCCAATTTTGGAGCAAGGTGATCAGTTCTCCTTTGGAGCAGAATAATGTTAATATTCTCAGAATGTAAATGCAGATGCTGTAGACTTCCACGGAAGGCAAGTTCTTCTGCAGTAATGCTTCAAAAACTCCCAAATTCAGAATTACTTACACTCTGAGTCAGTGTTTGGAGATGAAGAAAGTGTGGGACCATGGAAAAAACAACAGATTAAGAGAAAATACTTGACTTTTCTGTGCACTCTAGGTTTTTTTATATGGATCATGGTGTTTGGTTTCCTGTGTGAAAACAATTTGAGGCCTTCAGAGTACATGATTGATGCTGGTATTGCTAATATTTGTTTTAATTTATGAAGGGGTTCTTTTTAGAAAAGTAGTTTTTAAGACTAAATACTGAATGTGGTGCTTGTTCTTCATGGCAGTTGTGCCATGTGGTAGAAATTTCTGAACTCCCAGCCACACCCTGTGATGGAGACAGAACAGCAAATAGCTTTGTTCAGATGTCTCCTATGTCCTGTGTCATCCTCTCAGGTAAAAATGCTGTATAAAAAAAAAAATAAAGCAGGTAGAGAAAGTTAAAAGCTGAATTCTGAAAATTCTCATTTTATACAGTATCCCAAATCTTTGCTTAAAAACGAGACAAAACTGATTTTTTGTTTGATTTGGTTTGGTTTGGTTTTTGTCCATACCCAATTGCTCCTTCTGTCACCAGAGTCTGTGACTCACGGGCTGAGCACTCGGGATGTTCCACCACGGAGGAGCTGCTGCCTCTCCTTGCCAAGGCAGGTGGAGGGAACTCCCCACCCAGAACAGAGCAATTCCCATCTCCCTTGGACCCTGCTTGTGGCAGCAACGGAGCTGAACCGACACCTCCTTTTCTACCTCCAACACACGTCATTTTACTGCACACCCTCAGTGAAAGACACTCTCTCGCCCAGGTAAACCAAATTTGCCCTATTTAGGCAGTGAAGGGAGATGCTGTTTAATTCCTTTGCACAAAGTGAACAGGATTCAGCAGCTCCAGCTCCGACACATCTTTTTTTTTTTTCTTTTTTCCACTTCTCAGCAGGAGTTGAGTATTGGCATGTCTCCCACAGCATCATGCCTTGTTGTTTTCTCTCAAGCAAAAACAACAGAAAGGGAGGATTAAAAGGAAGAAGTAGACAGATTTGAAAGAGGATTGTTAGCTCCGAGGCCTGATGGGACCTCCTTGAAAATGTTTGCAACTCTGTGTCACCCATGCCAAAGTCACACTGCAGTTTTCAGAACCTTTTAGAATTTTCAGCATATAGACACTATCTTTTCCTTCTTTTGCTTGTTGCTTAACAGGAGCAGTTCATAACAGATTTTGTCTATTTACCTCTGGTTTTTAGAATGTTATAATTACATTGTGACATTCGTATGTCGTGTCACGGTATGCTATTAATATCTTCGTTGTTTATTAATCTTCTCAAAGCAATTGTATGGAGGCAGAAAAGGAGAGAAGCCTCCCCTAGTTTTAAGCTGAATTACCAATTTGAATGTCAGGCCAGGTTCACAAAAATTTCCAAAATAGGTGAGAGTTATAAATAAAACTGAATGTGTTACTGTTTTGGGGGAAAGCTGTGGAACTCAGTTTTTTCTTCCAGCTCAGCCCCAGAATAGACACAGGCTGTTTTTCACTTTGAGCTTTTAGATTCCAGCAGACCTCAAACTTAGCAAAAAGATAAGAAGAATTTTATGAACCAAAGAGTGAGTTTCATGCAGATATGAATCAGCACTGATATCTTGGCTACTGTCATCATGTGAGTATGCTGTCATTGCAGTAGATATGATAAATTTGGGAATCTTAAACTGAACACACTTGTCCACTGTGCCTGTGAGGCAAAGCAGGGAAAAGAGAAATTTTCAAATGCCAGCAGTAGTATTTTTAGAGAAAAAATATTTTACCTGTAGTCTTTTAATTTTGTCCATGAACTCCATTCAGATTTTGAGATGCAGGAGGACTTACTGGGGTTTTTTGGGGCACCAAGCCAATATAAATATTAGAAATAAGAGGAAATTATAGAACTCATAGAGTTTTTTCATTGTTAGTAGCATAATGCATCTTTTGTTGGGTTTGCTCTCTGCAGAACTCTCCCTGCTGCAGTGGTCCTGTTTACCTCTGACTTCTTGTGTTGTTTCAAAGGGCCTGTTCTGCAGAGCTGCTTACAAAATGCACTGAAGGCTGAAAATTCTTGCAGAGAATCAGACAGATTTGATTGACCAAGTAAACTTAATTCCCAGTGACAAGAGAAAAATTAATTCAAGCATTTAGAGGGATGAGGTTTGGGGGAGTTTGTAGCGTTAGTCTATAATGTGAGTCTTTAATGTCTGAAGGCTTCAAGTCAGTGTTTATGAAGAAGCCTCTTCACTTTGCCCCCATTTTGAAGCACTTATTTTCCTCTCTGCTTGCAAAGATCCTAAAAAGATCTCAAGTCTTTGTACTTGAGATTGCTTTTGTTCAGAGTTGTCCACCATTTTCTCCCCTTTCGTGTTTTTTTGCACCGTTTGCTTTGCTGTGTGCACATTGTGGGGTTTAATGTGAAATTCTGGTGGGTGAAATTGTGCATATCTGCTCCTATTTCCCCCTTTCTTTCTAGTACGGGAAGAAGCCAGCAAAAGGAAAAATGCTATTACTAAACATATAAATAAATCATGGATGTGTAGTTTAATAATCAGTTTAGCAGATTTTATTCTAGTTGATCTATAATATTGCATGTTTGTATGTGAAAATGAAGAGAAAGTAAAAACAAAATTATATGTAGCATCGATTTTGTTAATTACGAGAAACTAGTTCACAAATACACAGGAGTACTATCTTCAGCTAATCCTTTCTCTTCTTGTTTGTTTAATAGATTAGATGGATGTACCAAATAGCATGCTGCTGGGGCAACATTAATTTTATTATAGAATAAAAAGTAGAATTATTAGTCTCTGTTTCTGGCATATTTGTAAGCTATCTGACCTATTTTCTCCTCCTGCCCTCTTCTTGGTGCCCACCAAATTCCCCCTCTCGCTATGCCTGATGTAAAACTGTCTTACAATTAAAGCAGCTGATAGGCAGCCCTGGAGATATTACCCAGTATCCTGGCAAATAGATAAGATATATTGTTTTATATATTTGTGCAACAGAGAGAGACAACTTCATCACTTTAAACAAGGGGATAATCTGTTTACACCAGAGGAATAGGCTCACTTGGTTTTCTTCCCTTGACTTGTGAAGATAATTTTAGGGGGCAATATTTGCCTCATTTTTACCAACAAAAATACATGTATGGTTTGTCTTAAATTTATTAAATTTTAAGAGAAAACTAAGCTAGGAGACTACACTTCCCAGAATACTCAGGAAGTGTATAATGTCTGATAGGGACTTTTAAAATTGAAGCATTGTGTTTTTGCAGCTGCTTATCTTGAGGAGTTGGAAGTACCTGTTTTTCGATGATGTTTTAAATGATGTTCCTTGCAAAGAGCCCACAAACCCAGTGTTGTGCTGTCACTGAGGATGAAATCCAGGCCTCTAGGTTCTAAAAATTGTTTCATTAACAGTGTAGTCATTCCACTTCTTCAAAAATCATGACTGATGTAAAAAATCTGTTTTGAGTCAAAAATTTTAGACATGTCAAAAATTGGGAGTCTTCTTTCCCCTGAACAACTCTTTGTCCTGCTTTCTCTTCTGGGAAGTTGGTGATGACTTTTAGATTTTGCTACATTGAAAGATAATATATTATTTAGGATTATATGTGTGAAAATGAAAACAGCCAATCAATATAGCACTTCATATAACACTACTTGAAATTTCTGTTTTGACCTTGGCCTGTTATTTTTCAGTAAGGGGCATATCTGCAGGGAAGGATGTGCTCAGACTAGTCTGGAAGTCACAAACTCCATTAGTATGTCCCAACACTGCAGGTGGACAGAGCATCCTGCCAATGTGCCTGCATGGATTCCAGCTAGACAGGTCAGAGGGCAAATAAATGTCTCTGTCCACACCTTTAACTGCACAGACATTTGGATGGTCGAGTTTGGCACAACCCCCTGCTTCAGCTGAGGGAAAGAAGGGTCTCAGCAGCCCAGTTAGAAGTGCAGCCTCGAGCGGGCTGGCACTCAGTTCAGTGCCTGTTTCCACATTTCAGCCACCATCAACCCCTATTGCTCTGTTTTGTTCCAAGTTCTGAGCTTTTCATCACACATTAGCAAGACCAGTGTGAAGTATTTGGATACTGAGGAATGGAAGCTCTCAAGGATGATGATGCTTTATTATTGGACACTATTCTAACAATCTTTTTCCATGTCTCTGTGGTTTTTCCCATTGAAAATACATTGTCAATTTCACCTTATTGATAGTCAATAATGCATTTATAGTGGATTTTAATGGTAATGGAGGAACTGCCATTTGAGAAACCTCACAATGTGTTGAAATTTAAAAATACAACATTGTCTTCTTCTCCACCATCCCTCTGGTTCGTACGTTCTTTCAAGATGTGCCAAAACAAGTCTTAATCTCTGTATTCAAGATACTGTATTGTAGTGTGTGTTTCAGCCTAGCTAAGCTATCTGGGATGCATTTTTATTACAGTGCAAGGTACTATTATTGTTCATGTGCAATAAGAGCGAAAATAGTGATTTTTCGTTTGTATTTTTTGAGCCTTGTATATACCCCAGAGGTGGATAAAGAGTTTATGAAGAAAGGTTATATTTAAGAGAAATGGTTATCAGTGCTATGAGATTATATCCATGACAGATGGTTGTAACTAAAGCTTCATCTTGGTGCTGAAAAGCTGAATGAAACAGTATTCAGATTTTGAAGTAATGTTGGCTTCATTTCAATGGGACTTTTGCCTGAGTAAGAACAGACTAAAAACTCACTAATGATTCTAATTTTTTGTGGCAGTTTTCAGTAGATTTTCAAAAACTGAATTTTATTTTTGCCTATTTTGGTTTGATAAAATTCCAACAAAAACATGGGGGGGGCGTTGTTTGCTTGTTTGTTTGTTTACAGAAATGTGTGCAACATTATGCCTTTGTTCACTGGTATGACAAGATATAAAACAACATTGTTTTATTCACACTGTAAAGCAAAACATCTTACTGGGAATCATGAAAAGGTTGGAAAAGTAATTTTTTTTGCTCATAGTTTCAAAGCTGGTTGTGAACCTCAAAATTTTGTGAGGTTCAGTCAGAATAGTTATGTAAAAGTTCAGATGCTAACCTTAAACAAATCCAAATATCTTGAGGCTGGAAATCTCTACAAGAACATATTTCTCCTTGACTTGTCTAATACAATGAGTTCAGCGAGGCTACACCCTGGGGAGTTTTGGCCCACCATGTAGTGTGTGTGCTTTAAGTGCTTATACTCAGCCATGAGGGTATTTTTAATTTCATCTTGAGAAACTAAACTGAGGGACTTCACAAATGAATCCGTCAGGAAGACAAGGTTAATTCTGGCCGCTGTTTGTGGGAGTATGGTGCCTTCAAATACCAACACATTTTTTTTTCAGTGGTGGCATTTGGAAGAATAAATGAAGTGTGACTCCCGGCATCTCTTTAGTTGCCCTGAAAATGGAATGTCAAACAGCATATAATCATCTTCCTTGTTTAAAGAAAGAGGAGCAAGTGAGAGACCTAGTTTTCTATTTGTGTCAGTTTTTGGATGTCTTAATATTCTATCTTGTCTAATTTTCCAGAGAGTGATAATAGAGTTCCTGTCAAATTAGAGGTTACAGACTCTTTAACCTATGTCACAAAAAACCCCTACATTCCTTATTATTACCATGAATATAATCCAAATAAAAATTTAGCTTTTAATGCTGTTACGCTGAATGTTGCATTCCAAGCATATAATTTTATTCATTATAAATATTAAAAATATTCAGCCTGACATTAGCCTGCTTGCTTCCTGAGCTCTTCGAGAAAAGGCTGAATCGGATGTGTTGCCGCTTGGTCCAGGGAGCAGCAGCTCGGGCTCAGCCCCTGCACTGTCAGGACTGAGCAAGCATCGCTGCTGCCCTGCCAAGTACAGTTCTCAGGTTTAATTGATGTGGCAGAGAGGATATTTTCAGATGGACCAGCCTGATATCTTCATCTTCTAGGAGTGGGAATGAGCCAGGAGGATAAATTAAATGAATTGTACTAGCCCGCGCTGGAGATTTGCTATGAGGGGAGCCTGATGTGGCAGCACTGGAATTACAGCTCACGTTCTGCTAAAGGGTCTCTTTCCTTTTGCAGAAAGTGGTGCAAGGGCTAAAGTTTCTTTAAAATTAAAAAGCTGCAGCCTTCTTCAGTGTAAGCAGAGCTGTGGAAAGTACGACCTACTGTTTGGTCAAGCTTTATTCTCATTTATGTGAATCCCAGCAAATTCAGATCTGCTATAAAGGGGCCTTACTTTCAAGCTTACAACAAATGAGTAATGAGTAAATGTATCTCATTCTTACATAGTTTCAGTTCAAACTCCAAAATGCCTGGGATTTCTGCACCCAAGTCTTACTGCACAGTGTTCCAGGAGATGCAAATTCAAGGCTGGGTTGTTTTGTTTTGTTTTGAATCAGGTGAGTGTCACATGCTTCGGTTTTGTAATGAGAGTTTTTGCACTGTCCTAATTAATATAGTGTGCCTGTCCTGGACCTTTGAAGTAAGTGGGAGTTCTGCCACCAATTTAAATAGGAGAAGGATTGGAGCCAATTTGAACAGAAGTTTTCACTTATCTTAGTGCCTAATCTTCTTTTTAAAGGGATGTGGGAGTATCGGCACCTCCTACGTAACGCTCATCAGCGTGCAGAAGTAAACTAGTCTGGTCACTTATGGAGGACCATTTAAAACCAGGAGGATTACTCAGGTGAGTGACAAGGCTTGGAGAACAGATTTTAGGGGAGTTAATTCACAGTGCAAAATGACATTTAACCCATCTGTGTGAATATTACCAGTAGAAACAGGCCACAAAATCATTTCGAAATTGTAAGATAAAAAAACCCCAATCCCCTTCTATATTTTTCTTGCATTAGAGTTGTCAGGGTTCACACTTTCAAGGGTGGGTTTTTTTAAGCATCACAGCTTGTAGCTCCAGTTCTTTGTTAGATTGGAGCTGATATTCTTCAAAAAGCAGAGCAGAACTGTAAGAGAAATGCCTGCTATGAATCTCATGGCAAAATCACAATATTTGACAACACTAGGTCTGTGTAAATATGTATGTTTTTGCAGTGCTTTGTCCCTGGAGAAGCAGGGTTGTCTAGACCTCCTCTACTGTCTCCCTGAATGGCAGTGTATAGCTCCAGAGTGGCTGACCACGTATGGCTGATTTATCAGGAAACTGGCAGCCTCTGACTGTTGTCTTAGGAGGGTGTTGCAAAAATTAAGGTGGATTTACTGGAAGGTTTCTGCACTTCACTGGAATACTTCAAGTAAATCTGTAAATTGAAGAAGGTAGAAAACTAATGTTGTCGTCCATACTACGTCTCTTTTTCTTCACTGAGTGCAGAGGAGCCCATAAATTCTGACTTCCTCTAGTCTGTCACGTGGCCTTTATAGATTAACCCTGATTTTTCACAAACTGCCAGTGAAATGATGTATTGGAGCTGGTGTCCTACATGGATGTTTCTTCAGTCTCCACACAATATTCACCTGACTGAAACCTTGCAGACAGCAGCATTAACAACTTGGTGTATTGTTTTGGAAAGGCTTTTTGTCCTCCGTTCCAAACGATGTGTTACATCACAAAAGTTTTATTCATTTCTGGGTTTAAAGGGAGTCTCTTTCCCTCAGGTATTTGTTTTCAGACTGGTAATAAAGTAGCCATGACTGTGGCTACTGCTGTCTAAGGACAAAACTGGGAAAAATCCCATTTACTCCGGTGCATCTGGGGCTACCACTTAAAATAGGTCTGCACTTTCAAGCATGACAATATAGTTTTATTTATGTGTTTTAAGATAAAATTTAAAATATTTATTTTATACATTGTTTGAAGTAAGTCCAGGGAGATTTTTTTTGCTGAAAGTTTTTGTTGTAGGCTGTTGCATGGACGCCAGCTGGTTTGCTAGCTTGAGTGACCTCACATTCCTTAAATGTGCTCGTAAATCAAGCCAAGGCCATGCATTAAAAGCTCAGCTCTGACATTAATTCAAAGGAGGGGAAGTTTGATACATTGTGGGAGAAGTACAGAGATGGACATCTAGGGCCAGATTTCTCAATCCTTACATTTAACAAACCAGTATTGTGCTGAGTCTCTCAGAAGACTTGGAAGTCAACTGGACCCTGTATTACTTACGGAAAATATGAAGTAATAATAAAAATAAATAAAAATTAAAATAAAAAAAGTAGGAAAAAAACATGCCCTGAAGATCCATTGACTACTTTAAGCAGTGCAAACAATCTGATTAGACTGTGAGATGATTAGGTAATAATTAATTGAAGGTTTTGTTCTTGTGAATGTCACTAATAAAGGAAGTTTGGCAACATGTTCAATGAGATTGCCACAATGGACCGTTTTGGTGTGATTTAGTGAAAAGTAGGTAAAGCATCAGGTTTGCATTAATAGGTTAGCATGTCATTATATTTTGGGAGAGTGCTGATGTTTCTGGGTCACACAAGGATTTTGGTCTCTGCAAATATTTTATTCTGAGTTCCCAAGAAACAATGAGCAAAACTGGTTTGATTTTAGAAGCAAGAAAGACAATAATGATTAGAAACATGAAAGTAAAAGACTTTTTAAAATTCCTCTGCTTTTTAAGGCTTCTTAGGTCCCTAGGAGATTAATAGTGGTTAATTTAATACCTACTTGAAATATGATAATTTATTCTTATTTACAAAAATAATTTGATCCAAAAATCAAAACACTAAAAAATATCATTTCCAAGACTTAAAGGCACCGTATTGCTGACTGCTTATCCCTGAGTTTGCTAGGTGGTCCCTGTTAACACAGGGCCACTCATCTTTTGCACAGTGCTCCCACCACATGCATCTCCAGGATTTTACTGTTCCTTGTATCTACCTTTAAGGTATAACCTATTAGAACAGTATTTGTCTAGGGCATTCGAACATTTTTAAGGTATTAAGACACTACTTATCCATAAACTTATTACATGAATGCCAATCCACAGGGACTGACTACAAGGTAATAACAGCAAAGTGTCTCTGAAATCTGGTTGTAATAACTTCAGGTCAATTCTGATTTACCTTAAGCTGAAATGGTATCTATGAGGGCCTTAGCTGCATTTCAGTAGCAGGAGTCCACAAGAGGTAGGTAGGTAAAGTAAATCATATTATTCTGCAAATGGATACAAATTAATACCTCTCAGAGCTGAAATACTTCTGCTTTACAGAGTTATTGAAGCATTTTTAATGGTGAGGCCAAATGAAGTGTTAAAATTTGAGAATATTTCAGTGGGATTTGACTGACGAAATTGAAGCACTTGCAGTTCAAAATAAAACAATGTGTTTTAAACCCTCTGATTAAAGAGATGAAGTATATGGAAATGCTGTTCACAAACAGAGGTTATTCCGAAAGGCTGACCTACGGCTGGCTTTCATCTGTTCCTCTCTCAGTGGGGAAGGATGTGGGTGGAAGGTGGTTCAGAGACAGTGTTTAGCTTAGGTGCTCTGAATTATTCTGTGAATAAGCTTTTATCTCTTTAGTAGTTATGAATAACCAAAGAAGATTAGCTTCCTGGTGCTTGAAGTAACCTTTTTGAATATACTCCTCATTATTGTCGATTCCTGACTGATTTCTCCACAAGAATAGAAGTCGACACCTCTTGCAATTAAAAGCACAGTAACGACAAAAATGGAAGTCTTGCTACTTAAAATGTTGGTTGGCCTGTATCAAGGAGTTGTCCTTTTTCTGTACTAGCTAAACACTCTCAACACGCTTATTATCAAATGTCTTTTATACAGTCAGTCTTCAAGTAATTGTTTCATATATGAACTAGAACATTGCTAACAATACTCTCTAACAGTTATATTTGTTATCTGTTCTTTCAGCAGATGGGAAAAACCCTGCAAAGGGGTTTGTATCCGTAGGTAAAATGTTCTTTCAGAAGGATAGTAAATCGTAATATAAAACCTACCAGAAAAAGAAGAAGACAATTTATTAACAGTAATATTTAAATATATCATTGTTGAGAAGCTTAATTTTATGGTACAGATAATAAGCCAAATAAATCTACAACACAACATCTGACTGCATCCCAAAAGTTTACTGTCTTAAACCACTTCACCCTGCAGTGGGGAAACTAATTTATAAACAGATATTTCTTTCTGCCTTTGCACATGAATTATTTGTACTTCACCTCGTGCCACTGTGCCATTGCAGCTGCTTGTGAGTCCTTGTAAACTGCAGCCAGGAGCAATTTTCATAGAGTGCCTTCACCACCAAAACCCTACATGGTGTAAAACCTTAATGTATCTTGAAGACTAAAAGAAGAAAACCACCAGGATATGGATAAGGTGATAGAAGGAATGGATAAAGAAAAATTACAGTAGTCAGCATTGGTTACTGGCACTTTGATCATGGCATTTTGGTTGGGACCACTCCTGTGGCTTTGAAGAAAATCTCCGTGGTCTTTTTCACTTAGAATATGTCAGCTTGGTTTGAAGAATGGCTTTGGTTTGTGTTGAAGTAGATTCCTCTGGAGGAAAACAAAGCAGAAGTTCCTGTGCTGAAACACACCACAGATACTCAGAGCACTGTGAGAAATGCAAGGATCTAAACCGGGGGCTGCTCCCTCGAAAGAAAAATGAACTACACATGAGATTCAGTACAGGGCACAAGGCTGAATGTGGTCAGTAGTAACCCTGAGCCCCCATAGTACAGATGGAGGTGCCCTGGTATCAACTGCAGTGATCTGGTATTCTGCCTCTGCTGCACCAAATTGTTCTCTGATGTAGATACAGTTACCATAGGCAGGTATCTTCATATGCCACTGCCCAGCAGTCACCAGAGCCTTTGCAGCCAGCACAGCAAGCAAGGAGCCTTGGCAGAAGATTTGCAGGAGGACAATGAGGAGGGCGCCTGAGTTGATGTAATTTAGTTAATTCATCTTGGTAGCATGCTTGAGAGGAAAATGCTATTACCCCATTATTTGGGGAAGGAACTGGTCTGAGAGGTGGTACAGCTCAGCCCATTTCATACAGGGAGCCTGGAATTAGAGCTAGAAGTTATGAGTACCCAGCTCGCCACTTATCCGTCATTTTCTATCTACCTTTGCTAAATGCTGGGCATAGACATTCGCTATTTATTTGCAACTGAGTTCTTAAAAGGATTTAAAAGTGACTGTAAATAGATTAGCCATGACCATGTAAGACCACTTCTCTTACTTCTTTTAGCAGCTTTCTTCAAGTTTTGCTTCTGCCTCTGCCCCAATTTTTCACACCTTGTTTAGACTTGTGTTTACTGTAACTACTGTTTCAAGTTTCCTACCTCCTTAAGACCACAAAGCACTTCAAGAAAGGATTTCCATGTATTATATTTTGTTCTGAAAGCCTTATCTCATACAGACATATTTGGCATTTTCTTTTTTTCCCCACATATATAAAAAATATGTTTCAAACCCATTATATATGCAACATTCTGTTTCCATAGCCTGGGTTAAGATCTCTTTCAGAAACTGCAGACACTAAAGCATTTTCCATAAGAAAAGTTAACAATATGATAAATACTGATGCAGCATTTCCCTGCACTTAATTGTTTTTTCATTGTTTATCATAAATTTGTCAACTTTCCATATCATTCCCCACAATGCTTTGTGCTAGATTTTCTTTGAAAATTCCTTTCCTCTGAACTTACTGTGAACTTGTTTCTAAAACATGGGCATAAAATACCACCACCAAAACAAAATCTGCTATTCACTAATGAAAAACACCCTGTCTCCCTCTCATCCCTCACAAAAGAAAATACAGAGGAAAAAAAAGTAAAAGACAAGACAGAATTTATATAGAAAAATAATTTTAAATTGCAAGTATGAAGCTGAACATGAAGGCTGAGTAGAAAACTGAGAGAATGTGTTGTGAGGCTGTGGCTTAAACCATGTGCAGAGTTTGTGCTTCATTCCATTTGTTCTCACTGTACTGATGGCTATTTAACAGGGAATGTCAGAAGTGTTGGGATTAGGCTTGGTGTGATTGAGGGGGAGGCGGAGGATTGTGTTTCTTGAGATGGTCTGTGGGAGGGGAAGGATTATGC
Source organism: Pomatostomus ruficeps (assembly GCA_013400735.1). Classification (NCBI taxonomy): domain Eukaryota; kingdom Metazoa; phylum Chordata; class Aves; order Passeriformes; family Timaliidae; genus Pomatostomus; species Pomatostomus ruficeps. The sequence goes on along the minus strand of VYZT01037770.1, from coordinate 45,154 downwards.
ATGTGTCTTATGTAATGAGGAAGAGTCTGGAGAACTTGCCTGTCTATGAGGAGGAGGTGGGAGGATTAGTTTTTGATGTAAAGTCAAGAGAACAGCCCTGGTCCTGATCCCCTGAGATGGAAATCAGAAATGCTTTACTTTTCCTGTACATCCTGTTTTGTGCATGAGAGGTGGGATTTCTTGTTTGTTTTTTTTTTTTTTCCAAGATGGAAAACAGCTGGATTAGAGGGAGGAAGAAGTGGGAGGGGAAGCTGGAGAGGGGCACTGAGGCACTGAGGGAATGAGCAGCTGGGATTCAGGAAGGATGGGTCAGAGGGGGGACCCCCTTCCTGTGATCCTGGGCTGCTGTCTGTGCCTTCACCTTGTTGGAACAAGACATGGTGACACAGTCTGTGCCCAGGGCAAACAGCCTTTACCCCATAAGGGCCCCGAGGAAGGCCAGGGGTCCCTGAACACTGAAAACTCTCCTTCCTCATCCTTCAGGAAGTCTGTCCCTGTGGGGTTTTGTCCATCCCCCTCGGGGCTCCTGCTGACTGGGGAGTCTGTTGAGCAAGCCTCAAATTGCCTGCGTGGAGGTCGTGAATGTCCTTCCCTCTCTTGATGACCACTTACTTTTCTTGCCCTGGGAAATCCAGTCTCAGGGGCAAAAAGAATAATGGGAATCATCATGGGAAAACGGCATAGGTTTTTTTGCTTCTAACTCTGCCCCTGCTTCACCAACCAACACCAAGTCTGTTGTTTGGCATTCCAAGTAAGGGCTGGAGCACATTCATCCCAGCAGACAAGTTATGAATTAAGACTCGGCAGTCAGTAAGGATTCTGGCTTTGAAAATTTCATGCAAGAGCTACTTTTTCAAAGTGATTGAGTGATCACAGCTTAAAGATTTTCAGAGGCAGTTTCAGCAGGCGGAGAACATCCACACAGAGTCATCCACACAGCTCAGCTGACATGTGGTAACCCTTTCCTCTGGGGTGTGTGTCACCATCACGGCTGCACGTGTTTCACAGGTGCATTTATCTGAACCTATTCACATTCATTCTCTGCAATGGTGCGTTTGTGCTGCGTATGGCTGGGGGAAGAAGGCAAAGGCAGTGCAAAGGAATACCCCCTGGAACTAAGGAACAATAAATCAGAGCATGGATGCTTTTATATTCTCTTTATTTTTGCCAAATGCCACTTAGACTATAATAGCACTTAATAATGGAATTTAGAAGTTTCATGGTGCTTTTTACTCACCAAAAATACTTTATCAAAGAGATAAGTTATTATTATTCCTGTTTTGCGGGTGGAGAAATTACAACAGAAGTGGTTAATATTACCCACCCAAATAAAGATCAAACTGAAATTATACAGGTCTATGTTTTTCCTCTGGATCCATTATAGTATCCATTGAATCCTGATAGTGTTTTCATAAGCATGAAATTTTCAAGAGTTCAGAGGAAGGGACTAAGTCCAGGATTTACTCATTCTTTGGGAGATCGGAGCTGAATATAAAGATGCCCCGGAGTCTATGGTAACTTGCAGATTCATGGAGTATGTGCAATGTGTGGTTGAACAGTTTCCCTTTCTCCTGCTTTTGGCATGAACGGAGAAAAGGGATCTCAGGGTTGGTTCAGTTGAGGCTCACTCCCAGTGCATCACTTTGTCTCGATTATTTAGAGAATCTCCACAAGACTCTGGATTGGTGTTTTTGGAAGCCAATCAAAGGCCTAAGAGACAGGGACCTCATAAAAGAAAGTGTTTTCAGTGCTTTTGAGTCCCTGACTTTTGTGTTTGAACTCAGGTTTGGAATGACTTTTATTTTCTGTATAAACCCAGCAATACTTATGACTTACGGTTGAAAAGTTGTGGAATATACCTGTTTAGAGTATGGGAGAATTTACCCAATCGATTTTGGGAAGCAGGAGTTTTTCTTTAAAGAAGTGAAATTATTTATGGAGAACTATCAAAAATAAATCAGACTTTATTGCATCATTTTTGTAGCTCAGAGAAGGTGTCCTAAGTAGTCAGGTCCAGGGTGAAGTCAGTGATGGAACAAAGAGATGACAACGCCCACCACACACCTTTTAATGCCGGTGAATTTACAGTAGCTTCTGTTTTCCTGTGCTGTTGGTTTGGTTTCTTTCATCATGATAATTTGTCTTTCTTCACTCGCTATTAAAAAAAAGATTTAAAAAAATTACAAAAGGTTTCAATATACAGTAGTTAATTACTATATTACAGCTCTAATCAAATTCTTGGAGACTCTGCACAGTATGATGTCCATGCCAAGAGGGACATAACCCGTTCTTAAGTGAATACATGTTCTTGTCAAGTTAACTTATCTGCATTTTACTCACATGAAATATTCCTCATCTCTTGCTTCTTGACACACGTGACTCATAAATGTTTTAAAGGCACATTTAACATTGGTGTTTTTGTCATATGAAATGACAATGGCTTCAATAATTCCCAGATTTTATTTTATAGAAAGTGACACATTGTGTGATGCCAAACTCCCCAGATCATCATGTAAGCCATGCACTAGTAGGAGCATATACATTGCATCAAAACTTGTTCTTTGGGTGATTCAAACCTAAATGTGTCAGCCACATGTGAGTAGTTAAACCTGAAGTGTTTACAACGTTGTACAAATACCGGGGATATTCAGAGTAGTCAGAGCTCAGGTTTCTCTATCTCTTCAGTTTGCTTTGAGACATTTAATGATGAGGGATTCTGTCTTACTTATTGTAATAAGTAAGGGAGATACAGAAAGATAGACTTTTATTAAGTCATTTGCAGATTTAAATGAAGCATCATTTTATTAATTATTCTACATTTTTTTGTCGCCACATATCTGTCAGGGCCATAGGTAAATTTTTTTTGTTCTGATTTTTGGATAAACATTTAAGTGCTTGTATGTGTGGACAAGTCTGTCTGAAACAGCATTTCTCTTGAGAGAACTTCTGTAGTCACAAAGCAGTAAGTTCCTTTTCACATGGAAATAGATGGGAACAGTCTGCTTGACCTTAGGGTTCCATTAGATCAGATGTCTCCAGAAATTATATGTATGTGTGTAGCTTAATGACAGCAAAATTCAGCTGAATGAGATTTGTGCTGGTGTCATTATTCTTTTGATATTAAGCGTTTATATGACACCATGTCAACACTTTGACTTTGCCCCTGATACAGCAGAGCATTTAAACACCTGGCTAATTTTAAGGGCTTCAATAAGCATTCACTCAAATGTTTAAAGACAGAAACTTGCTGAATAGGGGCCTGTTGATGTCACTGCGAAATACTAATGCAGTATTTAACAAGTGTGTTATGTTGGCAGCGAGCAGATGGACTCATGTATGGGAGCTACATCTACATCATCATATGCATCTTCATCTGGACACCCAGCGCAGAGCAGCTAAACACTGATGGTGGCCATGGGAGGAGGAAAGAAACAGTTCATGCAGTTAGAACAGTGTATTCCAGGCTTGGTTCAAAGTGTAGTTATACGCTTTGATGCTTCAGTTTGACTTTTTACAGGAATTTTAAGTAAACCTTGGACTTAAATAGCTGTCGCAGCTCCCTTTTTCAGTTTGTGATGGTACTTACCAAAGCATCAACAAAAAAATGTTTGGTTTGAGGGTTTATTCATTCATTGTACTAAGTCTGTCTGTCTTTTCCCATACTCTTAGCCGTGCATATTTTGCTTTATTTCATATATTCCTAAATGGGTCAGTCTGAGAGACAGTTCTGTCTCTGAAGTTAATAGCAATGAGGATGTCAGTGTATAAAATATATTGCTTCCAAGCTGATGGCATGAGGCCAAGTAGCCTTTCGTTACTACCACAAGTAAAGAAGTGGCAATTCTGTCCTGAGCAAGTGAAACAGAGTCTGGCCTTTACTATGTGATGTGCAGTGATAATGCAGTGAAACGTCCTTGAAGGGGAGGAAAAAGCTATCACAGACATCTCTCAGGAACTGTGAGAATTCAGCTAAGGACATGGGTCCTGAGTCAATATCTTTACATGGACGAATGTTTAAAGAGTTGAATGTGGGGGGCTTTCTGGGGGTTTTGTCTTTTTCTTATCTCAGGCAAGAATTTTTGAAAAATTAATTGCTCGCTTTTGCTGATCATCTTCACTTCTCGGTTTTCATTGAACGTAAGCCTAAGTAATTTCTGTTTCTGTTGGGTTAAGCTGAAAAACATTTAAATCAAGGGGATTATACTGATTTAAATGCCGCTGTGTTTATTTGTGAAAGTTGAAAGTATTGGCCCATTGTGCTTTTCAATAACCTCTAAAAATCTCCTCTGTTCTTGTCTTTTTCTGAATCAGAATGAAAAGAAAGCTTTCAGGAATGTTCACTTAAAAAAAACCAAAAAACCCCAAGAAGCTCATCCTCCTAGAAGTCAAATCTAACCTTGAGAGAAAGACACCACTTTGGAGCAGTTCATAGCCCAGGGGTTAACATTCTCCTACAAGACATGGGGAGTTATGGTCTCTCCTCTGAAGCAGGGGTTTGAATTCGCAGCTTGGGTGAACATCCATCCTGGCCTGTGGCGTGTTTTGGGTTTGAGAACTTTGCTATTGAAACTAGCACGTTTCCTTTTTTTTTTTTTCTTTTTCAGTTAAAATGCATTTAATTGAAAAATTCGAAGTAAGTAGTATTGCTACCTACATTTTGGTTACTGTACCCAGTAGAGCACTGAGATGGGAGATAGAAGAGTTGCAGCAACAGAACGAGTAAATTGTTTTAGCCTGTGAGCAACAGACTCTTTACCAGCCCTTGGGAATCCCTTGAGCTCCCGAAGAAGGGGAAGGGAGCTGCACTAGCAAACTGCCTTTTGGGGCTGTCATCTGCAAATTGAATTCTTGCTGTAGGGATGAATCAGCACTAGAAACATATGTAACTGGTGACCTTTGATTTTATTATTTCTTACTGTACTTCCATTGGTCTTTTTTTGTACTGATTTTATGCAGAAGAAAGTACTTGCACTTCAAATGATGTGTAACTTCACTGCAAATGTGGTATCGTTTCCTTGTCATGAATATTTTTTTTTCCTTAAAATGGAAGTTATTTGCCCTGCTAGAATGAAATGCCACTTTCAGAACTGGAGATCTGCAGTCTGCATTTTGTTGTACCGGAGCATAAAAGAGAGCAATTCTCTTTGCTCAGAGTGCTCTCCATTGAAGAACTGTCCCACAGAGCAGGCTGAGGTGACTCGGAGGTTTTGGTTTTACTTTTCCAGGAGCAATCTGCTGCTTTGTTTCTTCCATGAGTCAAAGCACACTGAAAGAGAGGAAGGATTTCCAGTGACTTCTGTCCTCCTTGTATCAAATGCTGCATCCTCAGCTGCTGGCCTTTAGAGCTCATGGAAATCCTCACTTACAGCTGTCTGTGGGTAGTAAAGGTGTTTCTGTACTGTTTGTTTGTGCAGAAACTCACATACCGAGGCCCTGGTTTTGGTTGAGGACCCTTAAGAAGTAATAAAATACAAATGATGTCCAGGAGTAGTGATTTACCCTCCTGTTATAATACCTGTGAAATTGCTGGACCAAACTGGGAGCTTTGGCAGAGCTGCCTTAAGTTATGACAGACTAAATCAGAAGCTTTTCCTTCCCTCATTCATTTATCCTTTCCTTCTTGCTTTCCCCTTTCCCTTTGAATATTTTTGATGAAATAAATTATTGCCACACTCAACCCTTATTAGTGTTGGTTTTCGAACCCATTGTTCCTTGTTTCAAGAGGAGCATTTCACATGAGGTCCCTATTCAAAGGGAATATATATGATAAGACAAATTGTTTCAACACTTGCTTGCAAGGCCAATAAAAAGAAATGCTGTAGTGCAAATTACCCTTGCAAATGCTCTCTAAAAAGCTAATAACATTTTTCCCCCCAAAGGATAGTTCCCAGCCATAAGGAGAGTTTCTCTTTCATGTTCATTTGCCACACAGATTTATAAAATGATCCCAAATCCTTGCATAGGCTGTGAGGGATTGTGGCTTTGAACTGCTGAATTGGAAAAGCTATTAATGGAAGAGGAAAAGTTTTCAATTTCAGTCAGATTGGGTCAGGATGGTAAAAACTCAGCCCTCCAAGTTTTGGTGTAAGATGGAAGGCTGTTTAGTCTTTGTTGATAATTTTCATAGTAAGATTCACAAGGTTTTCTGTTTAAAGGCATGAAATGAGATAAGAGTGTAAGAAAAAATCATTAGCATATTCACTGCTTTATTTTATTTTCAAGTAAAGACAGTCATTTTAATTTGCTTTCTGTGGAACATGGTATAATTGGAAAATTTTCATAACCAGAACCATTAGGGAAGTGGTCAAAATCTTCAGAGCAGAAGTCCAGCTGTTCTGCCCTGGAGCTTGTGCTCCCTGCAGGGCTGTGGGCAGTGCCAGGGATGGTCGTTTCCCTGCTGGCTTGGCGCAGGCACATGGTATTTGTCCCCTTCTGGGAAATCCAGGGCAGCATCGAGGCAGTCCTGCAGTTCCCAGTTGTGTGGAGCCCCACGGGGACTGGAGGCGGGAGGTGGGCTGCCTCACCTCCACGATCAGCAAGCTGTGTTCCCAACCCTGAAAAACCCTGGAATTCTTCCACCCAGGGATGGTTTCCAGCTATGCCCACTTTCCCTTTTTAATCGGACCTGCAGTGGCTTGGTGATTGTAAAGGACTTTGAGAATCGGAACGTAGCCAAATTACTTCTCCTTCATGCCATTTTGACAGAAGGCTTTCACAAAAATCAAACAGTAAATAACTCCTGTGAAATTGCATCTTGTATTTACTGCTTTTAGTGACGGTGGGATAAGCGATAAGGGGGAGCGCCAAGTGAGCTGAATTTGTGTGTTTTTACAAAGAATGGCTCCCACTAACTTTTCCTGGAGAGCTGCTCTGAGTATTTTGGGAGGGGAACTGTAAAAGAGTGGCTGTTTGCAATCCTTTTCTCCCCATCTTCTCTAAGTGAATGTGGAAGACACTGGCCACTAAGCACTGGACTGAGGGCAGTGACTGAATTTGTACAGGCTCCCAACAGACACCCAGTGCTCCCAACCCTCAGTTGCTTCCAGCCTGTCTAGGATTTGAAGAACTGCTGTGGAAGATTTGCCTGTGAAAGGCTCCCCAGCCTCAGCTTGAGTTAGGTGGGACAGGCGAGGTGGTGGCTGCTCTTTCTCCTCTTCTAACTGCTCATGACATATTTTTGAAGCAGAACATGTGTGGGGCTGTGTCCTTCTGCTGGAGACAGCCCTATCTCCCTTCCCCATTTCCTCTCTGTTGTTAATCTGGTAACTGACCACTTATCCTATTTAGTATTTCTGTAATTGGGACTGAGAACGCCTGCAGCAGGTGAGCCCAGTGCCTCTGATTCCTCCTTCTGCAGCCCTGGACCCACAGCCCTTCCCCCTCTCCCTGCAGCAGCAAGCCCTGAGCATAGATAACTCTCAGAAGCCTGGTGCTGCTGTATATTTGATTTTGTTTGCAAGCTTGTCTTATGACCAGCTCTCAGCGTGGGAAGAAGCAGGGAGTGGGGAGATGGAGAGAGAGAGTTGTTGCAACATATTTTAACATATGTGCTTTAGGCCTCTTGGTGGACTCCCTCTTGGGAAGAGGGGAGGGAGCGTGCCCCTAAGCAGTTGGCTGGCTTTGCTTGTTTCTATAGCAGCCTGAAGGAGGAAAATCATGTTTTAACAATAATATATTCAACCAAAAAACTCTAACAATTACAGAAGAGTCTTTTTTATTATTATTAAAGAAATTGCATTAAAGATGAATGAGCATATATTGGAATAATTATGTTTTAAGGTGTGTAACATTTAAAGGTACTGAATGGAATATCGACTGTTTTGTAGGAACGGTAATAATGAGATTTCTGTCACTTAATCTTACAATAATTGGGTTATTACTATGCAAATTAAGGTATTACTTAAAAAAAAAAGAGGAGGTAAGACAGATCCTTGAGGCAGCCATTTATCTGTCCTTAAAGCTATGCTGTTGATTCTCTTTAGGCTGAAGATCCTTTTTTAAACAATTTGGAGATGCTAATTTCATTATTTTTTTCACCTGTGTTTCCTACTAGAATGTTTTTTATTCTCCCCAGGTAGCAGATCAGGACTGGTGGTTTTTAAACATTTTCTAGTCTCTTATGGATTCCTTTAGGAATAATTAAATCAAATAACTATGATTATTACCTTTTTGTTCCCTCTTTCTTTTAAATAAAATAATGATTTGTCGATTTTGCCTGAGATTTTTACAGCGGGATCACGGAGAATATACATAAATTATTTTATTTCTTCTTCCCCTTTAGCAAAGAATTATTAAGCAGCTCGTTACAGATTTCCTGATTTGAAGTTTACTTACTGGCCAGTTACTGGCCTTGAAGAGGAATTGAGGAGTGCTGAGCATTTGTATTTTTTTGGTACCTTTTATTGGATCCACCAGAGGCCTGCTGGCATTTTGCTCTGTCTTTGATTTTTAGAGGTAATTTTTAAGACTGGGCTGCCAGTGGGAATTCCCTCATTTTACTGTGAGTCCTCTGTAATGGATACATTCATAGAAATTTTGTTTGTGGGACAAAAGGTGCTCCTTCTTTGGTCTTTTTTCTAGTGAATACAGGGTGACTCTCACTTTCTCCCTTTTTGGTTCACTGCTCTCCCACTCTGTATTGAAGGCTGGTTCTGATTACACTTGGTTTTAACACTTTCAGATCTTTCTTGCCTTTTTTTTTTAATGTACAACTACTAAGATGAGTGGAGAACTATAGAGAGCCCGAGTGGGCACAGAATTATCACTTGAGGTCTTATCCCGTCACAGGCAGCAGCTTTCTCTGTGTTGCTTTCTGCAAGCAGCTTAACCTCTCCTCATTTTCTTTAGTGCAAGTGGGATGTAATATATCAAATTCACCAACCCTAGGGGTAGTTAAAGGAAAGGATATTCTCTCACTGTCTACCTGCTTATATAATGGGGTAAATAACAGCATACTAAGAACACATTTATTGGTTAAAACCCATAAATTCATTAGGGCTTTTAATGTGTTTTGTTTCATGAATTAATAACAAGTTTATTAATGATGCTGAGTATTTTGCAGAATGTACTTTGATAATGCCCTGGATTTTTCAACATTGTGAGTTATTTCATATTTCTCATGGCAGCAGTTGTGAGGTGCTGCCTGTGATGGGAGGGCATTTATATCATATACAAGTTACTCCCAGTCTGTTCCTCATGCCCCCATCCTCCCCTGGACGCAGATGGTGCCATGTAATTTGTTGAGGAGAAAGCTTGGGGAAAGCTGTGAACTTCCATGATGTCCATGGACATAAAAACAACAAACTACGCGTTACCAGTGATGTGGGGTCACACTTAACCTGTTTCATGGTACCTACCATCCATGCAAGAGAAAGCTGTTAACCTATCAGGGATTCATGAAGAGGTGAAGTCTTTTTATTGACCCTTAACTGATCATTTCTCCTATGCTCAGTGTATTAATTCTTGCTTGATTAACAGCTCTGGAACAAACTGAGCCGTTGACCTTCTGGACCCCAGGTTGTTTGATTTAATAATCAGGAAGAGTCTGTCTGTTTAGGTGGGTGTGCCTGAAAAATCGAGTTGTAATCTTCATTTGGATCTGAACCACGACAGCATAGAGTCAAAGAAAAATCACCATCATAGAAATAAGATGTCCAGAAAAAAAGACCTGTGCAATTTCTTCCTAGAAGGGCCATGTAAAACTCCATTGGTGACCCCTAAGCCTTTGTAGCCCTCTTATTTCTGTGGTGGGGGGGGATGGCTGAACTAGCTGCAGTGAAATAAAATAATACTAAGCCTTTTTCCAGAACTCACAGTTAAAAAAAAAAAAAAAAGTTTGAAGCTCAAAAATGATGATTTTGTTTAAGATGTAAGTTTAACACATATGCATCCTGCCCTGGTGATTGCTTGTGGTTGCCAGGAAGTTCTCCAAGAAATCTGCAAAATGTCTAGTCTGTGTAACAGACGGGAGAGCTGGAAAAATTGTGTGCAAGTCCAGAGAGTTTTAGATTTCTCTCTCTTTTTGGACTGTTTAGATAGGATGTGTGAAGCTTAAATTCTCTCTCTACACCCATTTCAACAAAACCTCTGAGCCTTTATTGAGTCTGTTCTTCCCTCACAGTTCCAGGTTGAGAACAGGGTGAACTTCTTAGCAAGCTGTGCATGGCAGAATTGATGAGGGAACAACAGAAGCATTCCTTAGGCAGGAACTGAAATTTGAGCAGCTACTTACTCTGTTTTGGTTAGTGCTATATCCCACAGAGTGGAAAACCTATGGGATTCCTAGCTGGGCAAGAACATCTCCTGTCTCAGCCATGGCCTGTGTGATAGATCCTTGGAACACCAGCATACCTGATAGAACGATGGGGATCCCACAGTGGCATTAATTAATCAATGAAATAAGAACTGCTACAGCAAGGTTGCATTTCCTTTTTATTGAGTGACAAGGGCCATGATTTTCCATACTAGGGGGCAGATCAGAGCAATAGGAGAAATGAAACCCACCCATTTTGATTTCCAGGTTCCTCCAGCTTCACAAGCCTCAACAGCTGACTGTGCCTTCACCTCTTTGAACTCCACGTCATCCAAGGGTCCTTTGCCAAAACACCCCCTTTCTCTGCATGGCTGCCTCTGCAAGGCTGGGGGAAATCAGAGCAGCAAGGACTGCCAGTTACTGATTTAGCTAAAGGGCAACAGCTGAGCTGAAGGGAGCACTTGAAATCTAGCTCAGGGAGAGGTATGCTCTTTCCATGGGTGTGCACTGAGGGTGTGGAGGGGAGTGGGGATGGCAGCAGGACCTGTGTAGGTACTTAAATTTATTGCTGTTTCTCTGGGTTTATTTTACTGTTGGTCTCTTAAAGCTGTTATAGACTCTTTGATAGCCATTGCTAGGTAGGAGGTGTAAACGTGGTCATGGTCTCTAATGAGCTGAACTTGTTGGTATATAGTTTTACCAGCCAGATGGAAGGAGTGGTGGTTCGTTGTTTTTATCTGTTAAAACCCATAATGATGATTTTGTTAAAAATCACTTATTGAGTAGTCTACATACCAAGCCTAGAAGCACTCTGATCTTGTCTAATGCTTTTGACTTTAACTGTAGATATCCATTAGATATTTTATAGTCTTTTTCTTTTTAAAGGCAAATATAAAAAAAGTTCTGTCCTATCAGCATGTCTGTCTCACTGCTGTTGAGTCTTCAGTGGCAGACAGAGAAAAAGATTCTAACAGTTGTAAGTTGAAGCAAAACTAGCTGAAATATGTGTTTAGATAGAACAAAATTGGTTGGGAGTGAGATGCGGGAATCGTCAGCACAGAGGTGGTGAATTGAAGCCATCATTCCTCAGTGATGGGAAAATACAGAACTATAATGCATATAATTGCTCAGATACTACAGGGACATTAAAAATACACAGTGTTTTATGTAACATAGCAATTTATAAAAATGCAGCAGCAGTTAGTGTGAGGGTAGTGGGAAACCCTATAATTATTTGGGATATGATGTTAATAGATCCAATAGCAAGCTCAGATGCTAAGCTCTAATTCATTCTTGTTTTACTTTTTGCTTGCTTTCGTCTTTCCCCTTCTATTTCTCATATGAAACTCTCTCATCTCTTTCCATTCTCACTTGCTGGTAGGCGATTTCACCCTCCTGTGTGATGGCAGGCAGATGGCTCTCTCTGCAAATAATATTTAATGCTGTTCTGTCACTTGGCCACTGAGCAGCATTGTAGCAGTAGGGTAGTTGAATTCTCTGTGTGATAAGTAGTAATGTGCTTTGCCTTTCCTGGGCTAAGGTTTGTGATTCCAAGCTTGCTCATGAATGTGCTTTTTCCCAGGAGACTGTGCAAAACACTTGCTGAGGCACCAGGTCAGCTGTTAAAAGCTAATTCTCAAATGGGTTCAGCTCTCAGTCCATATGTGGATAACCTATAAGTGGGAGTAATTGAGACATTTAACCAGACAAAAATCCATGTTGCAAACCAAATGAAGAGGTTATTACAGATTCACGATGCATTGTTTTTGCATGTAGTCAAGGATGATGATACTGGGTATATCTCAAAAAAAGAGGGATGTGGAGGTAAAAATGTTTATAAGTTTAAACCTGAATAAAATAAAATGCTGTTATTTCAATCTTAACTCTTGTTTGAAAATTGATGATATGGAACCACATCCTCCCAAGAAAAATCTGGAAACTTTCATGAATGAAAGTAATTTCTCTTGACCCTGAATTTCTCAGCTGGGTGTGAAGTATGAGGAATGACTTCTCAGAGAGAGCAATAGTGAAGATTGGAATTAGCACTATATGTATGGTGAATTTGAAGCCCCAGGCCTGTTCATTGGTTGAGGCTTTTGCCCTTTTCCCCACTTCATGAAATCTTTTCAGTGTTTGTGCAAAACTTATTTCAGTTTCATGTTGCATGGTTTCATGTCTCCAGTTTCCCTTAGAGTTCAGGCTTTGAATAAAACCCAAAACCTAGAATGAAACTCATCTGAAACCACCACCACATTTTGCATAGTTTCCACCAAAACCCATAAATTGATCAGGCTCACTCTGTCTTAGGCCTAGTTACACCAAAAAGTTACTGAAGCCTTACTCAATATTCTGTAAATCTGGATTCCTTGGCCTTCCATATATCCTCATATACAACTTTGAGGATGAAGTACAGTCACACGATTCTGGAACTGCTCTTCAGTATCTAGGTTTACTTTTGGGCGCATAGGGTTTTGGATTGACCTAGGAAATTGCTGAAGCTGGCCTGAACAATCTATCTGAGTTGCCTCTTTCTTTCTTACATGGTTTGCTAGAAATACAATGAGTGGAAAACACCCCTCCCCATGTTCCTGTGACAGGAAGGATGCTAAGTGCAGGTTCTTCTTAAATGTCCCTCTGAATCACCTCAGATTTGAGCATACATATGCGAGATTTTTGTGGATTTTTTCCTCTTTTTTACCTTGTGGGGAATCTCTTGAAGGGGTTAAAGCATTAACAGTAATATAATCTCCTGGGAGTTCATTTTTACATTGAAAATACTATTATCTTCTGGGAATTAATGTTTATAATTAGATGAGCAGTACTTGACTTTTGACATCGCCTTCCTTACCCCATTTTCCACCAAAAGAGTCAGTTGAAACCTGTCTGCTGGTACTTTTGGATAACCATTCCATCAGAAACGTTGAACAAAGATGCACTCTGTCTGTGTGTATAATCAGTTACTGCCTTATTTCTCACAAACCATGTAAAACTCCCTGTATCCAGCACCGAGAGCCAGACCTTCACCTTGGAACAGCTTCCAGAGTCTTCCCCTGTTAACAGGCCCGGGAGTCACGTTTTGGCTTTTGAGCCCAACTGCTCTGATTTAATTTTGGGTAGGCTTGTGACCCCAGTTGTCAAGGTCTCCACCTCTGAACTGGGAGGCACAGGCTCAGACTGTTTTTGCTTTGGCAGATTGCCATTTGGGTAATTCCGTGCTCTGTACTTTTGGTATCTTCTTCCACTTCAAATCTGGGAGCAAATCTACTTCATTCTTTTTCTGTAGTGCTGCTGCTGCTTGATGGTTATGATCTATTTCGGAACAGGTCTGGCAAAGTGCTGCCTGTCCATGATCCATGGATGACTTCTGGGTGCTTGGAATTGCAGGGAAGTTGGCATCTGGGGATGGATATGTTCACATATTTTTGTTTACATGTGGTTGTTGAACTTGGCCAGACAGCAGTCCTAAGGAAACTAGTAACACCAGGGATAGGGTTTTTGGTGAATTTGGATGTTGAACTTGCCCTTCTGTACCTCCATCCATGCCAGTGGAATGCTCGGTAGGAATCTAGCTGGGTTGCAATGGGAAACTGTTTGTGGTGCATGTTTCAGGTTGTTTTTATTTATTTGTTTTCTTTCAGAAAAATGTTAGTTTAATTTATACCATTACAGCATCTTCCTGGGAAATGGGGATACCATGCACTCCCAGATGCCTTTTTCTTTTCATTTTGGGAAAATTTGCTTTATGAAAGTTGCTGGGGGATTTCTTGGGCAGTAATCAGTAGATGACAATATTACAGTTCAAACTCAAATCTTTAATCTGCTACTATACCAAATATAAGGAGTTATTATTACTTTGGTTTGAACTTTTTCTTTAAAGAGTTTATTCCAAGATTTTCTTCAAACTAGAGAAAGAATTTGTAATTCCAAATGGATTTGTAGTTTTTCAGAGGTGAATATCATATTTATTCTTTCAAGACATCAGTATCCAAACTTGACCAATATTTGATGTTGGCTAGAAACAACAGTCTAAATCAGTACTGAAATCTTCCTCCTGACCCATTTGCCACTATTATATTAATAACTGTCATTTATGTAACATCTTCCATCATGCTGAATATCCGAGCAATTTACAAACACGTGCCTTGATTCCTCAGAGAAATCTGCAGTGAGTCGGGTTTAAATTTGTCTGGGGTCACAGAGGTTAATAACTCGATTCCTTCAAAAGGTGCCGTAGTTTTAATGATCGCGGTCCTCGGGACCCCGAGACTCCCCGAAACACCCCTCTAGCTATAGGGCTCCCACAGCACCATGCTGGAATGCCAGGGCTGGAATGCTGGCTGACGGGGACACCTCTACCTCCCAAATTAGTCGTGTTTTCCCCAGGACCTCGGGTGTTTTGCATTTTATTTCCCCCCCTCCATAGAGGCCATCTGTCTCCATTTTTGCCCATCCTGAGACAGGAGTCTTTTGGAGATGCAGGTGGTCAGGTAGCAGGGTCTGTTTTTGTGTGTGGGCTTTATTTGTATGTGGGTTGTTTGTTTGGGTTTTTTATTAAAATGTGGTGAGCGGGGGAAATATGAAACCACAATACTGTCCAAGCTCAGGTTTGGTGGGTAAGCTACCTCATGGGCTTTATCCTAACATTTCAAATGAACAATGCTTGTAAATTAGTGGGGTGTTTGAGCCTTGGTGATTCTGAAAAAAGATATTTATGCAGATGAGAATGATGTATGCATGCTACAATTCACCACTGTCTAACTCCAGATGTCAAGCACTTCACTGTTCCCAGTGCATAGGTCTAAAATATGTTTGTGTATAACATAAACTTGGTTTTACAACCACTCATACTCAGACTTATTATAGGAGCTTAGCTACATCTGTGTACTTCTTGCATGACTTCTTGTTCAGGAAAGTATCAAAAGGGATCACTAAAAGGCATATTTCATTCATTGTTTGTGAGATTTAAGAGGTTAGCCATTGAAGAAATAGGTCTCATTATAAAATGTAGCACTTCTTTGTTTCACTATGACAGATGTGTATTTTATTTGGAGGTATTAAGACCCTTATGTATTTAAACAGCATTGAAGGATCTTGAATTGGACCCTAAATTTTAAGCAGATATATAGAGAGTATTGAAATCAGGTAATATACTCTTCAATGTACAAAATGGGGAAAAAAAAGTGCTAGTAGTTAAACTGTGTGTACAATAATTACACCTAAGATATCACATTTAATGTTTACATTCTCCTGTTAACTTGCTATTGACTGCATTCACAAGTCATTCATAGACAGCTGCATATTTATCAAGATAACCAATAAAGCAAACATACAATTGATGAGACTTTGACTATGGAGAAATCATCACAGCAAAGCTGGAATATTATACTCTATATGCAAGTAGAGAGCATTAGTGTGAGTGCTCTTACAAGATATTCTCACATGAACTATGCTGTGAAATGTCACAGTAAAATGTAGCCTCAAGGCTACTGGAAATTAGTAATTTAGGTAGCATAAGTATTATTTTACAAGGTTTATCCGTTTATCAGTGGTACCCAATTCTGTTATATCCTAGAGAAATGCCTTAGCAGTAGAGAGAGACAAGTATAGATGTATAGTTCAGTGTCTTGGGGGGGTGGGGATTTATGAGTTCAGCTGTTCCACAACAGAGTAAACTTGTGGTTATCTTCTGTCAGTATGACTGTAGTTTGTATAACTACTGATATTTTTAATAGATACACCTTTTTTTTTTGGCAATTTAGTGCAAAATACAGATGAAATGGAAAAATTGGTATTGTACTTGTCAGTGTGATTATAAGAAAAATTGTCTCCAGTACTTGAGCTGTTGTCTTAAAATACCAAACCTTGCATTAAAAACAAAATGCTCTTACCCTTGGTATTGCCTTTTATGATGGCCTTACCTTACGGTATTTGGGGCTGTTACTAACACTTTTGCCAAGAATATTCTGTGTCTTGTCTTGAGCTAAGGAGCCCGAGCCCTGTGCAGTGAGCAGGTACTGCTGAGCTCTCTGAAGCATCAGGCCCTTCAGCACAAGGCAGTAAGTGACAGAGCACTTGATGCTGGCACAAGTGGAACTGGGTTTGAAAGTGCCTGTCATGAAACAGTATTAGGCCATTCCATAAATAGAATCTTCGCAACAAGTCAAGTCAAAGGGACACCTTTTAATAATTCTCTTCTCTGCCTTTGGGACATCAGGCACTGCATGTCTGAGCATTCACTGCTTCTCCTGTAGCAACTGTTGCATCCTAGCAAACTCCTTAAGATTGTTCGCTGAGAGGAAAGGTTCTGTGCTTGGTTCAGTACAGTGGTAATGCTGTGGCCAAGGCATTTCCAAAGGAGGTTTTGGGCTGGCTGTAGGCGAGCAGCCCTGGAGCAGCAGCGTTGGAAGCTGTGGGCTGCCCTGCTCTAGACAGACACAGCCTGTCTGCACTTGTGGGCCACAGCTGAACACTCACAGCAGCGCTGGTCAGGGCTGTCTTCTGCCTGGACCTTAGGTTTATCTTGGCATATGATTTGCTGTCAACAACATCTGCAAAAAAAAAAACAAAACAAAAACCTGAGTATGTAATTCTGCATGAGGAAGAGCTCATGAAATGCTTGGGGTTAGCTCAAGGTTAGCAGGCTGTTCACAGGTGTCAGGTGGTTAAGGGGAGCATTGTTCCTGCTTGCCATGAGCTTGGAGAACATCCTTGATCATTGCTAAGTACTGTTTTATTTCTGTTCTCTACAAAGTGGTGGAATCCTGAAGGGTTAATTTGCCTTTTCCTTAAAGTTCATTAATTGTGAGGGAAAAGCCCTGACAAATATCACCTTGCTGACCTTTGAAACCTGCCTGAATGTTTGGGTCTCGAGATAGAGTGAGCATAGTTGTGACAGCACCAGCAAGGGTTAATCAGCCCTGCCAGCCTGAACAATGGAGACGGGGGCAGCTTTAAACGAAATGAGCTGAATATTTCATTCGGCCACTCAGCTGCCTGCTCCAATTGCCTCCTTTGCTAAAATGAGAGCTTAATCTAAAGTGACAACAACATCAGTTTCTATGTGCTCCAGTCACACAGAACATGACTTCCTTAACATAAACACTATTTACATGGACCGTCTGGATATAGCAGGGAATCAGGAGCGTGCCCAGCTAAGACAGAGGCTACAATGAAGGACGAATAACAAGCAGCTGAGAATTAACATCAGCAAATGAAAGCCTGACCCTCAGAGGGCATGTCCCTGTTACGTTTTAAAGCCTCGCACCAGTAACCTTACTACCAGTAAAGACTATATAATTTAAAAGAAAATAGTACCTTTTCAGTTTAGATACTTAACCAAGCACGCTACGTCTGACCCATTTTCCTACGGACCCCCAGCTGCAATTACCAGTCACTCCAACAGCTGTAACTGATGAGACTCCCCTGTCCTTGTGCTCTCATCTCCAAGCAGCTCCTTGGTTTTGGGGTGAAGTGGGGATGCTGCTGGGCAGAGGGAAGGGGCCCAGCCCGGCATGCCCATTGCCTGAGCCCGTGTGCCCCCAGAGCTGTGGCTGCTCCATCAGGCACAAACAGGAGTGTCCACGGACGGCTTTCCCCCGGGGCTCTGGGGCCTGGCTCTCCGCAGCAATAAATGCCTCTGGTCCACGCTCCGTGGGGACCTGTGCCCAGAGCGGGGCTCTGTGGAGTGACAGGGTTGGCTTCTTTCTTCTCTCACTCTGCTGTAACCATAAGGCCACTTTGTTTATTCCAGCAGTGTGCCAGGCTTGCGCTCTTTTCTTTTTTTCTTTCTTGTTCTTTTTTTCTTTTTCTCCCCCCCGCCTTTCTCCCCCTTCCCCCTTTTTCCTCTTCCCCCCCTTTTCCCCGTCTTTTTCCTCCCCTTTCCCCCCCTTTTCTCCCCTTTCCCCTTTTTTCCTCCCTTTTTCCCCGTTTTCCTCCTATTCTCCCTCTTTTTCCTCTTTTTCCTTTTTTCTTTTTTCCTTTTTTCTTTTTTTCTTTTCTTTTCCTTTTTTCCCCCCTTTTTTCACGTTTTTTTTTTTCCTTTTTTCTCCCTTTTTTTCTTCTTTTTTCGTTTTCCCCAATGCTGTGAAGTTCAGCTGGGCAAGCAGAGCACTGTGCAGGAGCAGGACGAGGGATAATTCCCCTTTGGGTAGCATTGGGAAATTAATTTTTCCTTGACAGCTGTGTTAAGCAGGCTGTTGCTCAAGCAGATATTAGTCACTAGTTACTTTATAGGACTTTTTTTTTTTTCATTTTTGCCGTCCTCCCATTGGAAGTTTAGCCTAAAAAACATTAAAGGAAGTGTGGGTTAACTGGGTAGTTGAGCTGGGCAGGACAATAGGGTACCTAGGTCTTAATCAGACCCTGCAGAAATGGGGAAGGCCTGAGAAGTGGGGAAGGATTGTCTTCTGAAGAAGAAAAGGTTTCTTTCCCATTATTGGGCTAACAGCAGAATTTACAAAAATCTGCTGATCCTGAAAGAATTCTTACTAATCTTGTCAGAGTGTTTGCTACTCTGAAAATTCAGAACATGCCGCTCCTGGTAGCATCACATAATGCTTGCTGTCTTTTATTACTGAATGTTACTCTTAAAATTTAGGATATTTATGAAGTGTACAAAATGAATACTTGCATCAAAATGAGAGGTCCAGTGACTATAACCCTATAGCTGAAATCCAGGGCAGTTTCATCTTCATATTATAGATTAATTACTTTTGTCAAGTTAAGTGGACTTTTGTGACATTTTCAAAAACATACTGAAGTTAACTTTGAGCTGCTGCAGCATAACTTTAAAGAAGGAACAGAGATCACTTACAGTGTCAATACAAATCTTAAAATAGTAGCCAAAATCTGTGCTTTTTGATTCTGTCTGACTACTGTCTTCCTTTTTCTCCACTTTTGGTTCCAAAAGGGAGTGTAAGCAGTCACAGATTTACAGAATTACAGATGTATTCCCTACACCATAAGAACACCATAAGAAAACAAGGCCTACTATTGCTGAGCTGCAATGCACTGGCTCTGGTTCAAGAACTAACACCTCTTCAAAGAGAGCATTCACTAAAATCAGCTCATCACAGAAGTCAAGGGGAAAAAGGCAAGACAAATTTGACTCTAGGGATGTATCAGGGTCATCTGAAACACCGTTCCACAAATCACCTTTGTCAGGTGTCGTATTGACCATCAGCTGGGAGAATTGATTTCCAGACATGCAGGATAGAAGTTTCTATTTTTACTGTTTCACGAGGTAGCCCCCACAGCTTCAGCTGAGGAGTTAGTGATCACCTTATCATTGAATCATAGAATGTTTTGGGCTGGAAGGGACCTTAAACATATTTCCTAAAAGGGCCACTCAGTGCTGTTTATGCCGTAGATCACTCCCAGAGCTTCAGTCCTAGAAACAGGCATTGTGCCTAACTGGAGTTTGGTACCAGATGAACAACAGAAGATGCCTCCCTGCCTTTTTTTTTTTTTTTTTTTTCCCCCCAAGAAGATGGCAAAACTAAAAAGTATGAGAAATAAAATGGCAAGAAATGCATCTCTTTACAGCTGGATATGCATTTAGCCTTATTCCAAGGAACTGGAAGTCCTAGTGAGATCTTTGTTTTTAGAAAGATTGATCTTACTGGATCCACTTATCCGTTTCAGACCAAGCCCTCTGTCTTCAAACCAAGCCTGCTGTTTGACCATGTCATACAGGGATGTTAGGAATGGCTGGACTCCTTTCCGGGGAGGTGTGATCTCAGATGCTTCAAGGGAATATAGGATTTGTACATAAGTGAACTTCAGACTCCCCTGTCCTCGTCCTGGGGCCCAAAAGAAGTGTGGATCAGGGAGCATTAACCCCTTCTTGGCCTTTGTTTGTGTAAGCAGGAAAGACACAGCTAGTGGCCTTCATGTTGGAGAGTAGCTCTTGGATGCTAATACAAGTGATTCCTAAAAAAATCTCATTTCTCAGGATTGCTAATCTGTCTATTAGAAATATGCTTATTACATAGTTATTAAACTAATGAATGTATTTTTTAACATGCAATAATTATCTAATTAAATATAAAGCATTAGTTTAAGTAGACTAGCTCTCTTACAAAATGCTGTCTATTACAAGTAGATTTATTGAGGATTAACAACTACATAATAGAACTGTATCTATTTCATGATTGTTAATCCTCAATGAATGTTTTTAATAATTAATTGGCACTTAACTAAAGGATTATGTTCATTGTGATGGAGTTTATGAAGCAGCAGAACATTTCTGTGTATGATTAAGTGCTATAGGGAATATGCCTATGATATGGTTAAATAATTGGGCGTGGGACATGATAATGACACACATGACAGAACACCAAAAAAAGAAAACCAAATCACAAAACCAAAAAAAAAAAAAAAAAAAGGAGGGATAATGAGAAAATCACATGCAGTAGCAACATTTTTATTTCTATTGTTACCCAATAAGTTTTTGAAAGTATTGTTTAATTTCTTCTATATTATGTAGGAGAAACAGTAACTGCCTACTTAGACAGCAAGATATTTAATGCTGGAAAACAGGTAAAGGGGAGTTTAAAATGGTGAAATATTTCAGTCTGGCTGGTGAAGGTCTTTCAGTATTTAAGTTTTGTTCTTGAAGTCTCTACTAGGCACATGAATTAGTGAACTAGAACATATATCCAATATTGTGACTCCAGGAGTTCCAGGAACATGTGTCTGTGTGTATTGATTTTGCATGGCCTGGTTTTTGGTAGCAGGGTGGGGCACAGAGGTGGCTTCTGTGAGAAGCTGCTGGAAGCTTCCACCGTGTCTGGCACAGCCAATCTCTGGTGACTCTGAAGATGGACATGCTGCTGGCCAAGGCTGGGGCAATTAGAGATGGTGGTAATGCCTCTGTGATGACAGATTTATGAGGTAAATCAAGACAAAGTGGGGCACATGTGCAGTTTCTTTCTATCCAGAGAAGAGGAGGTGAGAATATGTGAGGGAACAACATGGAGACACCAAGGGCAGGGCAGAAGGAGGGGCAGGAGGTGCTCCAGGCACTGGAGCTGAGATTCCTCTGCAGGCCGTGCTGAGGACCATGGTGAGGCAGCTGTGCCCCTGCAGCCCATGGGGCCCACGGGGGATGCAGAGATCCACCCGCAGCCCGTGGGGGAGGTGCCCATGCTGGAGCGGGTGGATGCTGGAGGAGGCTGAGATCCAGCAGGAGACCCAGTGGAGAGAGGGGCCCTGCTCCCAGGCTAGAGCAGCCTGGCCTTGGAGCACTGACCCCGTGCAGGAGTGACCCACAGTGCAGCAGTTTGGGAGGGTTGTGTGCCCGTGGGAGGGACTCACAGTGCAGCAGTGTTGGGAGAACTGCTGCTCGTGAGACTGGAGCCAGGCTGGAGAAGTTCAGGGAGAACTGTCTCCCATGGGAGAGACCCCATGGTGCGGCAGGGGAAGGGACTCCTCTCCCTGAGCAGCAGCAGAAGATCTTGGGTGATGAACCCCCACCCCCGTCTCCCTGCGCTGTGGGAAGGAGGGAGGGGCTGGGGGAAGAAAAGGTTTTTTAAGGGCTTATTTTTACTTCTCATTATTCTCCTCTGATTCTGTTAGTAATAAATTCACTTTGTACCTTAAAGTTGAGCCTGTTTTGCCCTTGGAGTGTTTTCTCCCAGTCCTTATCTCAACTCATGAAGCCTTCATTAGATTTTTCTCTCTCCTCTGCCCAGCTGTGGCAGGGGAGGGTGAGTGAGTGACTTTCCTAGGTGCCTGGCGTTTGGCCAGTGTCAAACCACGGCACTGTGCCAGCTGTTACAGGATACAGAAGAAAGTTGCATGTTACACTAGAGGACAGAGAAGTGCTGTGAATTTTTCATGGAGTCAATTATGGAAGCAAACAGGAGAAAACACATATTTTGTTGGTTTCACTGACCCCAAGAGAAGACACTGGTCCTGACGTAAACTTTAAATTTCAGCTGTTAACAACTAGAAAGGCTTAGACAGTGGGATTAATCATCAGCCACAGCTGTGAACACCTTTAAATTTTTTTCTGGATGAAAAAATTCTAATGCAACCATGAAGCCTTCTAGGGGGTATTTGGTGCAATTAAGGCATTAACACAGATTCTTCATGTCTCTGCTTTGGCTCTTTCATATCTTTATCAGTGACATAGTGAGATTGAGCACACCCTCAGCAAGTTTGCAGAGGACATGACGCTGAGCAGTGCAGCTGACGCAGCAGAAGGAAGGGATGCCATCCAGAGACCTTAGCTCAAGAGCTGGGCTCATGGGAACCTCATGATGTTCAACAAATCCAAGTGCAAGGTCCTGCAGCAGGGCTGGGGCAATCCCAGACATGAGCAGAGACTGAGAGGAAAACATGGAGAGCAGCCCTGAGGAGAAGGACCTGGGGGTTCTGGTGGATGAAAAGTTGCACATGTGCCAGCAGGCTGTGCACTGACAGCCCAGAAGGCCCATGGCATCCTGGGCTACATGCAAAGCTGCACGGGCAGCAGGGGAGGGAGGGAATTCTGCCCCTCTGCCCTGCTCTGCTGAGACCCCACCTGCAGGGCTGCCCCAGCCGTGGGCTCCCAGCACAGGAAGGACTGTGAGGATGGGACCTGAGGAGGCTGCCACAGTGATCAGTGATGGAGCACCTCTCCTATGAGGAGAGGCTGGGGGAACTGGGGCAGTTCAGCCTGGAGGAGAGATGGAAAAAGCAGCCTTCCAATACCTCAGTCAGTGAGTGACTGACTTTTTACCTGGGCTGATAGTGACAAGGGGGAGTGGTTTTGAACTAGAAGAGATTAGGTTCTAGAGAAGCTGTAGATGTCTCATCCCTGGAGGTGTTCAAGGTCAGGCTGGACCTTGAGCAACCTGTTCTAGTGGGTGGCATCCCTGTCCATAACGAGGTGGGGTTTTGTTGGAGCTAGATGATCTTTAGGTTCCCTTCCAACCCGAGCCATTCTCTGATGATTCCGTGATCTGTACACAGATATAGTGGGTTGCTTCAGAAGGAAGTAGTTCTATCTATGGCATATTTTCAGGTGGAAGGTGATAACTTGAAATGAATGGCAAATATTCAATAATGCAAGTTATTGATAAGTTTGTTAATGTAACTGCTGATGTTAACAAATGTAGCCAGGTTTACAAAGGACCTTTAACCTCACAATATCCTTGTAGTCCTCCTGAGTTGCCACCCCTTCTTCCAAAGGCTATGAACTCCCTCTTTTTCCCCCAAATTCCAGCTAAAGTGAAATTGAAGTTACAAAATTGGCTGTAGCTATTGGTGTGTGTGTTTGCCAGGGTGCTCTGTAATACAGACTTCTTACAACAAATCATTTTGCCCTGGTTTGTGTTGAGTATCGTTGAAATTTGATCTTTCCAGATTGGAGTGTGTTTGAATCACATCATTGTTCTGATGAGTTTTGGAAGAGAAGGTAATGATGCTGTCTTCTTTTTTGGCAATGTTGCAAATGCCTCCACTATATGGGGCTCAGGAAAGTTTGGGGGCAGGGGAGAATCAAAATCTGTTGGATATCCAAAAATCACTTTATTTTTGAAACTCATTGTTTGTAGTCATTTTAAGAGAGAAACTTTTGGAGTAATGAGCAAAAGGGAGTTTAGAGCCAGATCTCAGACTGAGGAGAAGTCCTATTGTCCTCTTCAAGCTTAAGGTCTCTGAACTCAGACTTTAATTGGCAAGATCCTGACAGCTGGGAAGGCCCTGAAGGTTCAAGTTCTGCCGACTCGTAGGACATCAGAGTTTGCCATGCAGGTGGCCATCATCTTAAAACACAACTCTGCAGGCTTTTTAAAGAATGTAAAGGTAAAAACAACAAAAATATCTTGTTATCAGGCTAATTGCACTTTTCAAAGGGTGGCAATCCTGAATGGCCACAGGATTTGGCACACTCCAAGAGAAAGGCAGGCTTTCCCCCTAAAGCTTAGCAGCAGTTGTGTTGCAGCAGCTGCTGCTGTAGAAGGTGGATGTAGTGACGATATTGATGAGATTACTAATTTGTTTAGTAGACAGGGAATGAGGATTTGTCTGTTGGCTGTCATCATCCATCAGCCGTATGTTGCCCCAGGCAGTGGGTATATGCTGTTAGCCTGTTACTAATTTTACTTTGTTTTTTCTCAGCTTAGTTCTTTTCTTTGGTTCATTTCATTCATTTGTTGTGACTGAAAACTAAACAAGAAGGAGGAAAAAAAAAGCCCATTGCTCTGTCTCTTTGTCAGAGCAGGTACCCCCCAGCTCCTGCCTGGAGCCTCTTCCACCTGATTTGGCCGAAAGCTCTTGGTGAGGGGTGCTGTGGCCTATAAGGAAAATCCCTTT
Organism: Pomatostomus ruficeps; assembly: GCA_013400735.1. Lineage (NCBI taxonomy): Eukaryota > Metazoa > Chordata > Aves > Passeriformes > Timaliidae > Pomatostomus > Pomatostomus ruficeps. Next base: position 20,601 of record VYZT01037770.1, on the reverse strand, counting down.
CATGGTCTAAAAAGTTCTCTTTAGAAACTGGGGTTGCAGCTGTATTTACCCTTAGAAATCAGTAGGTGAGAGCTGCACCATCATTGCATGGTATTGCACCAGCCTGGGAATGAGTTGGTGATGCTTTGGCATTGCCACACCTGTGTGATGAAGTATTGCACGTGCCATGACATTTAAGGCTTTGATTCCTTTTTTTTGTTTTTGAGATTTTTGTTCATTTTTTGTTTATTTGTGATTGTTGGTTGAGATAGGGTTTCTGTGTTGTTTTTGTTGTTGTTTTTTTAAATTTCTGAGACATTTTAGATTGTGCTAATCAAGTGAACAGTTCTGCAAAGGGCAGGAAGTTCATGCAAAGGAATTTTGGGGTCAGAAATATGAATTGGAAGCTCAAAGAAGGTTTTATCTCATACTGATTGTAATTTCCCACTAGGCCAATTCGAAAGGGGGAGGTCTGATGTGGAGTTGCAGATTATTTGACTTGGATTAAGCTTTCAAAGTTGAGAGTCCCTGTCAGAGCTGATGTTTGATACAGGGGTCAGTTCCCACTGTTGTCATTAAACCTGTACCACGATGTTGTCGCACTTATTCAAAACATGCTTAGTCTTGTGGTTGTGAGTATCTTCAGCATCTTTTCCAGGTGGAGCTCAGAGAGCTGCAGAGGGCTGTAAGGAAGTCTGAATTTCCAGGTTTCATTGCAATGTCTCATTTATTTTCATTCTAATACTTCTGGTACTGAGTTTTAGTGGCACTGACCACAGCTTTAGGTATTTGAGCTTTGCAGCAACCTTGAAAAGTACCAAGGAACAACCTCAGGGAAGTGAAGCTGGTGCTGCTATTATTATGGAAGATGACACATATGAACTTGAAAAAATATAGTTAAAAACTCAACAGGAAGTAGATGTTGGTACATAGTGAAAATCTATTATTTTGTGGCTGTGTTGTTTTTTTTTTTTTTTTCTCTTCTTAAATCTTTTCTCCTGTCTATTTTGTCACTCAGTAAAATAACTTATGGCCCTCTTCTTTCAGTCTGCACTCATTCAGAGGCAGCAAATTTTGATGATGACTGTGGTGTCAGCATGGTCTCACAGCTGCTTCCTGCCTGGATGCTGGTGGTGGTGGGAAGCCTGTAGAAACCTCCTGTTGATGGCTTTGCTGGGCCCCACTGAGCTTCTGGGTCCCACGTTGATTTTTCTGCTCCCTTTCCTGCTCAAGGGGTTTTTCAGGGAACAGACAAGTAAATCTTGATGAGATAGCACCTGTTTTGTTTTGGGGTTTTTTTTTAAGATGCAATAATCTGATTGCAAAACAAAGGAATTCTGCTCATTTTCTCCAAAAAAAGTATAGTTTTCTAACCAGATCTTTGTCTGATGCTGGTGGCTTAGTAATCCATGAGTTGAGTCAAGGGATGACTTCAGGCAGACTTGACAATCCCGAGATCCCAGCTTTGAAAACTTGTTAGTTTGATCAGCTTCTCACATGTAAACAATTTCAGCAGGCTTTCTGGGTGGCTTTTATCTTTTCAATTTTTTTATTATTTTTAAATACAATTGCTGATAAATAGCAGTTGTATTTTGCTATTTTTAACTACTTTCTTTTGCTTGTATGAGCATTACTTGATGATTTATCCCAGTTTATATGGAGCCCTAGACGGGGGGAAAAAAAGCTGCAGGAAATTTTTGAGGTCGCTGTGAAGTAGAAAATCAAGAATTAGCGGGGTATAGAGGGAGAACAGCGGATGGCCAGAAGGATTTGGTTGCAGCCAAATGGGTGAACATTGGTGATACCTGGAAGTTCCTTCACTGTTGGAGAGGGTGAGCAGCAAGTTGGTGAGATGAGATATACAAAGAGCTTCCCTGGATGTCCTTTGGCCCTATATTTGGACAAGTTGGATGCAGTTCTCAAACTCACTGCGACCATTGCAATGCTGTGATGTGTTGGTTTTGGTTTTTTGCTTTTTTTTTTTTAAATGGGTAGCAGAAGGAAGAACAAAAGAGCAGAACACACTTTATGTTAAATGTGCCTGTGTTTATAATATTGAAATGAGAGATGGAGAAGCACTTTCATAGAATCATCTGGGTTGAAAAAGGCCTTTAAAATCTAGTCCAACCATAAAACTTTTCAACAAGCCTCAAGGATAAGCGGCATTCTTGGAGACTATGTGGGAACCTGCTGGCTATTGGGTTTGCCCTTACGTTTTTATAGTCATGAAAGTGTCCATGTGCATTGTGATTTTCTTGTCTAAGGCTTCAAATGGCAGCTTTTTCTGTGGAATGTGTGCTGATGATTATGCTGAGAACTTTTGTGGTATCTCATAAATTCCTGAGGTGAAAAGAGGCTTTGTTGTCTAGGAACACATCATGATAGTTTGTTTTTAAATAGGCAGGAGTAAAGGTAGTATGTTTTCCTTCTTTCTTTTTGACTGACTTTTGTGAAGAGAAAAAAAAAAGTCTATCAAGAAGTGATGAGAAATGTGAGAGCCCTTTCTGTAAAGTACCACTGCTAAGAGATGGCAATATTTTGAGTACTTCCAGCTAGTTACAAGTCTTTTATCAAAGTGTTGTTTTTGCAGATTGTTTCTGTGCTCTGCATGTGTGCCTGTGTACTTAAACAGAGCAAATTACAGCAAGGAGGGAAGAAAGGCATCCTTCAGTAGGTAGCAGGGCAGCGCTGGCCGCGTGTCCATGCTGGGGACCATGGGGTCACATCCTGCGTGTGGGGAAAGGAAGGCAAGGGGGCAAGCCAGTAGAAGGAGGAAAAGGGGAAAACAAAGGAAGGGAGGCAATCGGAGGGGTGGAGGGGGTGTTTTTGCTTCTGTCAGCCATGCCTTGAACAGCAGTGGTTGTAGCAGAGGATGCTCCGAGGGGGCCGTGTCTCTTTAAAAGCGGTGGGGGGCTGGAGCTGGGGGAGTGCTCACAGCAGTATGTATAACACAGCTGTGCTCTGTTTATGCTTAGGCTACAATAAAAAAGCTATAAAATGTGAGATGTCATAGCTCCACTTTGCTTTATTTATACTGTTTCCTCTGAGCTCTGTCACACTGCACATTCATCTGCTAAGTTGCAGCAAGAATGGAGATTAAAATATCACAGCTCAAAATAGGAGTCAAGCGGAAGGAGATTCATCATAGCCCTATTAAAAAATATGTAAATATGGGAATGAAGTCATTTTAAAGCTGTATGGCTCTCCTTCTCAGTGGGCTGGGGAAAGCTGTGAGTGATGTGCTATGCAAGTGACAGATTTATGGGACTTGTTCTTCTTTCTATTTTTCACTCCATTCCACCAAAATACTTTTAAGATTAAAAATATCAATTTGAATTGCAAATTTTCTCTATGCCATATATGTATTTTTTAAAAAGGTTTTCTTCTTAACCATTGCCTAAACTAATAATGGAAAGAAGTATTATTCCCAATTAAAAGAGGTCGGAAGCACGCTCAGATGTTGAACTTGGAGTAGACAGGATTTGCCCTTCTGGAGCACTTTTCATCCAGGATCCTCAGAGCACTTGCAGGCATTATGTCAAACCTCTCATGCCCTCTGAGAGGTTTGGGTAATGGTAAGGTAAGGGCCTGCCTTACCCTCTGTACACCAAAGTACACTGAGTACTTGCAGCTGCAGTTCTTGGAAATGTCCTGTGGCACTCAAACCACGGTCTTTTTAATGGAGGTTTGTTCCTCTTTTCCCCTATAGCTATTTGGAAAATGGAGCTGGGGTAAGAAGAGAGCTTTCCATACTGTGCAAGGAGAGCTGCCTTTGCTAGCAGGAGCAATGCTCTTTTAAACTTTGCAGCGAGTCTGTGGTCTTTGATGTGGTCAGATTTGGGCAGGAGTTTTCCCCTGGAAGAACAAAGCACAGATGTTACAAGATATATGAGAAATGAGGGATTTTAATTAATACCCTGAAGATACAAGGAAGCCACCACAATATTTCACCCATGTTCGGTTCTGAAGCCTGTTTTTGAGAAAAGGAGGTGAAATGTGCTGCCACTAAATGGAGATGTGCTTTGTAGGTCAGTGTGGGTAGAGTGCAAGGAGAGGGGAGCCAAGGGAGAGGGTTGCTGTCCTTTCTTGCAGTTACTCTGGGAGCTGAGGGGCTGAAAAAGAAGCTGGAAATGTTTTAATGCAAAGTGATGAAGGCAGAGCAGTGATTGTGTCTTCATGAACTTTGTAGCCATTCAGTTGGCCTGCCCCTTAAGCAGAACTTAATGTTTGTCCATCCAAGTAGGATCCCTGTTCAGCTTTTGGTCAGAAACTGAACAATACAGAGAAATTTCATCCAAAGAAGGAATAAAATTTATCATTATAAATTAAATGTTGTTGGAAATAGTTTTTTCTGTCTTTTTTTCTTAAATGATGGTGTATAAATGCCAGAAGTTAACCAAAAGTTAATTGACTGACATCCTTGAAGTTGGTGCTTTGTGGATAAAAAGAAAGATTCAGCTGAACAAGACCAGGTCTCCATCCTAAAACTGTCGAGTGCAACAATGAGAACTGAGGGAGTCAGACCACAAGTTTCCAGTTATCTCCTTCCTGGGAATGCCAAAATGCCTCGTGGCGTGTGTGAGCTGAAGTGCTCGTGCGAGTGGAACATTCTCCACCAAGAATGGGGCTAAACCAGCCCAGTTCTTGTGGGACTTGTTGCTTTCCTGGAGTGGGGGCTTTCCTGATCGTGACTTTTGTCTCATCTCCTACTGAAGTGCGCTGGCAGGAGTAAGGAGGAGGAGTATCCTCGCGTTTGCGTGGCTGCTCTTCAGGTTTTTATTTCCTTTTTTTCTTTGTTGCTATGAACTACAGAAAATTTCAATGATTTTTGCTACTCCAGGGTGGGATTCTGTAGTGGTCCTGGGATATATTGATGTACCCATTAAGCTCTTATGCTCAGCAGAAGCCAGAATTCCTTGACAAGCTCTTCTTGCACCATGTGTGCTTGCGAACTGCTGCTTCTGGCTGAGGTTGGGGTTTTTGTGGGCTGTTTTGGCATGTCCATGTAAGCCTATTGACCCTGTAACAGTAATGTGTATACACGTGTTTTCTTAATGCAGTTCTTGTCTCGTAAGCTAACAAAGCTATAAAAATATACTTGAGCTCGACTATTCACAACTCTGAATCACCTGTGGGTTGTAGTGTACTCACAGATAGTGATCCTCATTCTCCCAAGTCACTTGTCCTTTTTTGTTTTCTTTTGCTTCTGTTTGGTTTTGTTTCAATCAAATGACGAATTATTTGGCAGAGGAACCAAGAACATTTTTTCAAAATACTGTGTGACTTATAAGCTCAAATCCCATTTCAAAAATGACTTGGGAATAGTTTAGGAATGTCAGGCTTGTTGGAAAACAATGGATTGGGGCAAAAAACGTGCATTGTAATCTATTTTTCTTGTAAAATTTATTGCCTGAGCTACCAATGTTCTGGATGTATGTGTTATTTCATTTAGCTAATGTTTTACTTGATCTATGTTTCTTGCATGAAAGGTTATTGATATATCATAACAAAAAGTTTGTAATTTCAGTGCTGTGATATCTATTCAGCAGTGAGTCTTCTGCTGGGGACCTAGTAAGTCCTGCTGTATTTCAAGGTCCAAACAGGTTTGGAAAACCATCTGTCTGTTCATTAAGGTGATGGTGGGAAGAAAACTCATGAACTGAAATTTTGTTTCAGAGCAAGACTCAGCACTCTCTGGAAACCAGACTCAACTCAGGCTTCTTCAGGTTAATCAAGTTCTTGATTCGTTTGAAAATCTTATCCCTTGCATTTCTGAAGTGTCTGTCTGACTATGTACATAACCTGAAGTATTGTATTTGTTCTTGTATCTGGTGCTGTGAAGGGCAATGTTTAAAAATCATAAATTTTTGTCATCCATTTCTTTTTCATGCATGGCAAACTTCTAAGAAGAAAATACTGCTGTTATATTAACATAGCCAATAATAAATTTTATTGTGAAATTCTGTGAATAAAAGTCTAAAGATTAACAGGCTGAGATTAAAATATATGTTATAAATATCAGAAATATCAGTGAGTTCTGATTTAGATTTAAGTAATATACTTGTATATACATATATAGCTTCACAGGGCTTATTGATTGATTGGCTTTACATCATCAAAGTATTATGCAAAGTGTAAGAAGTGCAGTTATGATACATTTGGTTAAAATTGGAAATTAACTTTGGAATTAGTTCCTAAATTTGAACATCTTAGCCCAGGCAAGAATGTGATTTAATTATTTGGAGATCTTTTAAGAAAGTCTTAGCTCTGTGAATTCAGTTGATTATGAGAACCTAATTTGAGACTAAGCTATATTGACAGTTTCTGTGATATAAGTGAGTTCTTGGTTACTCACAGTAATCTGTCCAGTGGATATGACCTGCAGCTGTTTTCTTCTTTGTGTGAATGCAAGCAAGGAAATATTAGGTAGGAAGTCGGCATTGCTACGTTTCATCCTTGCTAGCAATGTCAATTTCCAGAGAAATGCAGCACAGCTGGGCTGTGCTGAATAATAAAATACAGGTAATCCAGTGAATCCACTGCAGGATTAATATTTACAAAACATAAGGCTCTCCCAGGCATACTGTATCAGCTTGACTAAATATAGAAGGCTATTAAAGCTTGACAATATAACAGGGTAAGTCATTTGCTATCAGTTACATTTTAACAAGAGTGTTTCCTAATGCCAGTTGGTTGACACTGATGCTTTGCAGCCTTTATAACATTTATTCAGTATATTTAGTAGCAGTATTAATACTTCCTTGAATGAATATCAAAATTGCTACTAATGCTGCCCTGGTCATTTTTTTAAAGCAAACAAGAGTACTACTGTTTTAAATAATTTTACTGTAAATTTAATTTTCCAAAGCAGCACATTCATACAGTAATGTTGTCTATGAGGATGTTTCTAAATGAACTCATCAGGACTGTTTTACTCCTTTCAGTGGTTGCAGGTCAGAGGTTTTGCTTCCTTTCTGAAGTGTCTTGTGGCATCAAAGGTGGCCTCCTCTCCTTCAAGTGATTAGCTCTGTCTTCTACAGAAGTTTCTTGCATTCTTTTCTCTTTAGTTTACTTTGGGTTGTATTAATTAGCAGCTTACAGCTGTCTTCATGTTTGTCGAGTTGCACTGGGATCTCTTCCCTACTCTGTTCTGCCAACCTGCATAGAAGTGAGCAGCCCGTAGTGCACTACTTTTTTTCTCCCAGCCTTCTTTTGTGCAGCTTGGATGTGGAAAGATCAGATGAGGGACTGTAAGTCCTTCCCAAGCCACTGGACATGATAAAACCCTGTGTGTTCTTGCATCTTGTGTTCGAATGCCATAATTACTTCCATACTCTATATTTTAATGTGAGTCTCCACTGGCTACCCACAAAAATTAATTGAAAAATAATCCCAAGCAAGGAAGCTGAACTGGAAGCTTCAGGCCTAAGGTGGAGTTAGCATCTGAATCAATAAAAGGGTCAATTTTCTTTTTTTGAGGTATTTGCAACTCCCATAAGCAGCAAAGAACATGCCTCCCTTGTTAGCTGTTGAGGGAGGCTTGCTAGCTGTAATTGAGGAACTGCAGGCAGTCATGAAGCAACTGCTAATAAAAGCGGATGGAATAAATTCAACTGGTGCCTGGAGCTGCCTGGCTGCTGTCCCACCACTGCCCAGGAGCACCCTCACTTAAATTCTGAAATCCTGTAGTGGCCCCACATCATTCTGGGGACCACCCAGATGTGGGTTCCTTGGATTCAGCAAGTGATATTTCTGGCCAAACCAGAGGGGTTACAGAGCAGGTCCAAACACTCTGGAGTTAGTGAGGGTCATTCTGGGGGAGGCGAATCTTTTAAAAGTACAGTTCTATAGAATTCAGCAGGAAAAGAAAAAATGGAGTAAATGTCATTATATGTTACTCACGTGAAACCCCTGTGGAGGCAATGAGTTTACACTTAAATTTACAGCTACCAGGAATAATGAGGAGCAGAACTACAGGACTGTGCCCTAGAGAAAGAAAGAAAGAAAACCAAAGATAATGTACTATCTACCTAATAGCCTAAATAATGGCTGTGAGATCATGCACTTTTAGTCCCACCATCTGCAACAGTTTATTATTTACTCTCGGTACAGTCACAGTTACATTCCCTCGTTTACTAAAATGGGATGGATAAGAAGACAGATCCTTCCTTTGGATATGGTGGTGTTTGGGTTTCTTTCATTGTCCAGAAACATCGCAGTTGTGTGTCAAGGAATAAATAAAGGGAAAGTAAATTTCCATGGAATTTCTTTAGCTGGAGAAGTTTTCAATAGCAACGTGAGAACACAATGTCAGACTGCAAAAATAAGCAAATAAATAAAAATAAAGCTGCTATTCTAGCTCAGCAGTCTTGTTTTTAAAACAAAGAGATGACTCTTTAAACTTTATATATTTTATTGACTTCTTTGCTACTGCAATTTTTCTCATAGGAAAATATGAATAGAAAAATATTATGTAAATAACTGGGACAACTTTCTAGTGTTGCAAAAGATTACTGACAGAAGACCAGGGTGCCAGACTAACATGTTACATTATTTCTAAGATTATGCTTGTTACTTGCCTTCAGTACCTTTATTCTAAGAATCCTTAATGCACTCTAATTGTATTATTGCTAGTAGGAGTCGTAACAACAATGATAAAATATTTATCTGAATTGCAGTAATTAGTTTAAGTCATTGCGTCTAATTAAAGTCCAAAGACTTTTAACATCAATAACAATCTTTTCACCAACATAGGGGAGATTTGGGCCCTGCCCTATGAGAATTTTCAGCTATATTCTTCATGCTATTGGTTATGCTACAGCTCATTCTGTAAATGATCATAATTTATAGAACAATCACACTTGCCTATAATTAAACTTTATTTTCGGGAGTGTTGTGATAATTGGATTTCTCAGTCAAGATAACTGGTGATATCAGTGCAAGAATAACAGCCCAGAATGAGGATCCTTGGAGTCAGCTAGCATAGAAGTTAGGAAGCAGCACTAGGGTTAAATGGAAGTAGTGATATTTTAAGGATGGAATATGACAGAGTCGTTCTTCCCCAAATTACAGGTTAAGGACCCAAAGGGCAACAGCTAAGCATATTGGGAAAATATTTTTCACTCATTTGAGAAAGGAGTTCAGGATTTGGATGTTGTATTGTGCTTGTGCTGGTTCTGTTTCTTCCTTGTGAACCATCTTGTGTGAGTGCACTGTGGTCAGAATTGTTGCCTTGATAGTGATTGCTGCTGCTTTTCTGAGGAAACAGTGGTACCAAATATTCTTTTTTTTTCCTCCTGGAACAATCAACATTAGTGGACAGTAAACTGCATTTGCTCAGAACTGCAGAAAGCATTTTTCTTACCAGGGAGAGGAAAGCAGGGAAGAACTCAAAATATGTGAGTCAGAATTCTTCCTCCTTGGGTTCACTGGGGTGAGACAGCTTTGTGCCACTCAAAGACTAAAAATTAATTGTAAAGGCATTGCTAAAGGGGAGGTACTCTTTGCTTATCAGTCAACTGGAAAAAGAGTGGAATGACTGAATGAACTTACTTTATATTGATTAAGGGAAGCATATTGAAACTAATGCTGTAATAACTGCTTAACAAATAACATTTAAATAGAGATTTCATTACTAAGGCACATTTTCTGTACTATATAGATAAAAAATTCGGTGTATACTGTACCAGTTTTATCACTGACACAATGAGCACCTCGGGCTGTATTATATTTGATGTTGCCACTTCAACCAAAATACAATTGACATGTTTCTTCCTTTATAATAATAAGGAAGACTCTTTTCCCTGCCCCCGTTGATATATGTATAGGTAGAAAACACTAATAAAATGCGGTTTATGTAGATGAATACTGTACATTTAGGGGTAGACTGCAATATACCTGATATCTTACACTTCTGAGCTCTTGGGTTATCTCTGCTCTTAGGGTACTGAACTGGGCACTACCTGGTCCAGTGAGCAGACCACATCTTTACTTTTCCTTGCCTCAGTAACAGTATTGTTTTGTGAGCTCACATAGAAACCTTCATTAGCATTAATGACCAAAGATTCTCCGATCTTTGCTCTAAGCTGTAGTTGCTCATGCTCAGTTTGAGGTCCCTGGTCCAGCCCCCTGCGTGCTGGTCAAGGGAGTGGCTGTCATACGACATGAGGCAATAACAATATATCTTGCAATGTTCCTGCCCTGAAAACAGAGAGAGAATATTTAAATTCTCATGAGACAGAGCTTGTCCTGATAAGCTCTCCTCTTTGAAGAAGATGTGATAGTTGAGTGAGCCCTGGGAATGGATGGGCAGCTTTCTGCAGGAAGTCTTGGAGCAGAAAGCATCTGTGCTCAGCAGTGAATTTGAGTTTCTGCTGGTGCTCACATTAGACCTGAGTTGCTCCCAGGATTGGAACCAGGCCCTTAAGAAGAAGTACTAAGATCGTGTATGAGAAAATATCAGGAATCAGCCGTCGTGGAGATGGGAATCCCTGAAACTCCAGCCCCTAGTAATGGCAGGTATGTTGCTGTTGAGTGCCCAGAGCATTTCCTTCTGGCCAGTATTCCCAGGAGACCATTGCTTCTGTGGGAAAAATCCCCCAGGAAGCCCAGCTTTCCCAAGCAATGGCCTGGCCCTGATGATTACATCAGTGTGGGCTCAGTTCCAATTACTTGTATTTTAAATGTGTTTTACTCTAAAACTGAGATGTCTTGGTGGCTTCTGGATGCCTTGCTGTGGAATAGAAGTGGAGGCAGCTAATATGTGTGAATTTGGTGAGAGCAGAAGCTGCCTGTGCTTAACAGCATCCAGGTACTCTAGGCAGCATCAGGACAAATCTGCATGTTCACAGTCACCTGGTTTCCTGGGACTTTTTCCTCAAAATTGTTAATTCAGGGTGACAGATAAGGATGAGTACATATTTATCACTGACATACCAACAGGTAAGAAGTTGTATGCAATGGGGTTCTCCCTAGCATGGGATATTTCCCCCACTATTGGTTCTTCTGTAATTAATAAAGAAGCGTAATGTTAAAAATGGCACAATTTCTGGATAGGTGCCATGCTTCCAGATTAGTTTAATAATATCTCTTCATTGTGAGGAAAGATTAAATTTCTTACAGATTTGCTGCTGTCATCAGTCCCCAACATGTGTAAACAGCTGAGTTCAGAGGAGCCTCCTCTTGTGACTGCCTTTTTTTTGAAGAACACGCCGAATACAATGTGTGAAATATTGTGGGGAAGTTGGCTTTCATCTGATGACACTGTTTAGTGTCCAGAATTTATGGTAGTTTTGCGTGTGTAAACACTGGGCATTTTTTAAATTGGATTGTTTGCAGAGTAATACAAGACACAAATGATATCTTTGCTACCAGCTGCATTATATAGAATATCTAACAACAGATGAATTTGTAGCACAGGGGCCTGTCACGTTATTTCTTTTACGTGCTGTGAGTGGAGTACATCCCTTCTGTAAGTTCATAGATTCCAACAGCTTACTTTTGGAAACATTATTGCATACAGGGACTATGAAAAGGAGTACCTACATTTTGCAGTACCAAAGCCTGTAATGACAATTTTCCAGAAGCTTTTAGATCTGCATGTGATTTGCATAAAATATAGCATGTTTACATGGTTTTTCATCTCAGATAAATGTATGCTAGTAAGGTAGGTATTAACTGAATGGATGTATACTGATATTATTTGCTTCATCAATAATCATTCTGTGACTTGTGCTTTCTATCCATTGTGCCAGCATTTGTAACCATCACATAATATTTAAATCAAAATTATTTTTGGGAGGGAGGGAGGTGGTGGTGTTATGCTTGGGGTTTTTTTTCCCCTCAGGTATTTTAAAAAATAGTAAATACTTATTTGATTGATGAATAAAACATCTGATCTGCAGGATTCCACTGTGCATGAGGAGCACATTAGTAAAAAGACGATGAGGATGTAGCTGACACCAATATCTCTGAAAGAATCTGTTTCCCCTAATACAAACCAGAAATGGCATTATCTGGCCTTTCTAAAGGGCATTTTAGCACTATGCTTTTGTTTCAAATCCTGTCTGTAGAGTAGATCAGCAAACAGTTATCAGCAGATGTGGATTCCAGGGAATGGGCCAAGTGTCTAATGACTAAATGCAGTGATTAGTGAAGGTAGGATGAAGACAGGACCATAATCCCCAGAACAACCAAGATAACTTTTTTTCTTTCCAAAGCTAGTTAATACCTTGCCCTTTTAATTATGCTAGCATCAGAGGGAAGTGCCATCTTCTACCTGGCTCTCATTACTCCATCAGTCATGTTAATTTAAATACTTGTAAACATATAAAACAGTTTTCTGAGCAAGAGGCTTTGTTTTGTTTATGCACATTTTTTCGTCTCTGGGTTTTTATCCGTCTTATAACCAGTTCTGAAGTGTGCAGCTCTCTCCAGCTCACACTGTGCAGAGCTGGGGTGTGCTCAGGGTGTCCAGCGCTGCCCCAGGGAGCAGCTCCCCAGAGACTTCAGCCTGCAAGAGGGTCCCCATCGCTGGCTGCTGTCACCTGCAGGGTCTCAGAGAGCTCAGTGCCTTCACCTGGGAAAGGGTTTGCTGCTTCCCTCCATCCAAACGTTTCATTGTGTGAAGAGAGTAGGAAGAAGCTAACTGTTTCTACCTTATTTTTGCTAATCCTGCCCAGAACAGCCTTGTGATAAAAAGAAGTGGGAGGAAGAGAGTCGGAGAGAAGCACCAGGGGTAAAGCTATGGGAAGAGGAAGTTAAAGCAGTGGGAGAAATCCTAAGGAATAAGTAAAAGAAATTTATGTGCTTGTTTCAGACACTGTTGTCTGAGACTCAACTCTGAGCACTGATATATAAATATATAAAAATAAATATATAATTTTAAAAAAAAAACAACCCCTCCCAAGGGGAATTTTGTCCTCCCAGGTCTTTTGAGGATGATGGTGGTTTTAATTAATACTGCAAATTGTTGACATTTGCTATGAAAAGTAATATTGATTTCAACAGGGATGGTAAAGCCCTGTTTCATTTCACTTACCATTTTGGCTTTGATAACCCCATTTGACATTGATAATATAAGCAGAGCATTTCTGCAGGAGTGAGAATACTGACCTTCTTTGGCATCACTGGTTGTGAGAAATGGTTCTTTCCGAATTTAATATTTGTCCAAATTAACTGTCACTGAAAAGTTTACTCGTAACTCTCCTAATCAAATCTTAAGGAGGTATTTATCATGATTTGAGTTACTTTTGATGACTTGTCTTTTGTTTGTTCTGAAGTAAAAGTACAACTAGAAGGGAAAATAAGAAGGATCTCTCCTAAAAACTGTGAGTAATGCAAACTTAATGTTTTGGTGCATCATGAAGATATGGTCTCTGTTGGGCATCTTGACCATCAAAGGAAATGGAAAGCATAAGGGACACGAGTTAGTTTTACTGAGGCACAATGGAAGTGTAATCAAGTTGAATTTTGTTTAAATTTATGCTGTTTGGAGGATGGGATGGGCAATAATTTATGTTTTTGAGACTTTTTTTCTTTGTAAAGAACTCCTTGTTTTCTGGCATCACCCACCCATGACACAGCCCTGAGCTACAGGCTGCTCTCCTGATGGAAATACCTCATTGACAAATAACGGGATTTTCATTGGCCTCCTGTGCGTGGGATCTCCAAGGAGCAACATGACCTAGTGGAAGGTATCCCTGCCCATGGCATGGGGCTTGGAACGAGGTGACCTTTGAGGTCCCTTCCAACCATTCTCTGATCCTGTGATTCTTTTCTCTGGCAGTATGGAATGGTAGTAGTGGAAGGAGATTGGTGCCTTCCAGCAGTGTGCTGAGAGCTCCTTATAATTCCCATTGATGAAACCCAAGTAAACCTTAGATGTTTGTAGGCAGTTCTGTGCACGTTGTCAGTAAAGAGTTAACAGTAGTTTTTGGTTGACCAACTCTTCTATGTGCTCATGTGGAGGAAATAGTAAGGAACTTGTGTTTCCTCTTGCTATTTATTGATGCTTTTTTTTTCATTTTCATTCATGAAATTCAGACCTTCTCAGTAAGTAACAGCACCTAACAGGCTGCTGCTTTTATTGGTAGTCTTTGGAGGATAACAAAAGGAATGGGTGTAACCAGTTGAAATTCTGCTCTCTTGACAGTCAGTACAGGAAAGCAGTAGCTAGGCCTCTACTGTCTCTAGATGAACAAATGTTTTACTTTTCCATTCAGGCTCTGCTTGCTCTTTAGTGTGATTGAAATTGACTATTTTGTTTAATAGCAAGTATTTGAAACAGAAAAAAATGTTTAGAGAGAGAATGAAATCTCAACAGCATCACTTATGCAGATGGATCTTGTGTTGTTCCTTATGGATATTGTGTTGTTTTTTGGGGTTTTTTCATCCTACCTCCACTTAAATCCACGTCAGTGAACTACACAGTTATTTCAAAGGCTGTTTCTTTGGGTCATGATTAGAGATCCCTGAAATCATGAGAAAGCAGGAGATAAGGAAGAGAGTAAAGTTCTGCTGGGATTTATATCACTGGAGTGTAAAGAGGGGCTTTTGTTTATTTATTTCAGAGGTCAAGCTACTTCTGCTACATTTCCACCCGGTAACTGAAACCTGAGCTAACCTTCTCCATTAATCAGGGAAAGAAGTGATGATATATTCTGGGCCATTGATGTACTTGTGTTTGTTATGAGACATTCCCTCTTGTAAAGTCATGAGAGTGTCTGGGATCTCTGTACCCTGTTTGTCACAGCTCCTCAGTGACGGGGAAGGGTAAGATGGGAAGTTGGTCTGCTCTCTGATGGATATTGGCCCTCAGGCATTCCTGGAGGATGCAGCCACAGTGCTGTGCAGCTGCCTCAGGAGCTGCCAAAATTACCAAAAGATTATTTTTCTCCATTGCAGCCTTACACCAGCACAGCAGATAACACACAAAATGCATGTGTTTATCTAAGCAGAAAATGCTGGTAAATGGCAAGGAAGTACAATGATTTCGTTTTTTACCAAGGTTTCCTTTCTTGGTTGTATAGAACAGCCAAACTTCCCAGACATGGGGCATGTTTATGAGTGTCTAATACTTTATTTTTTCCCCCCTGCATTTTTCCCATAGGCTTGTTCACAGCAACACCCACTGGAGGTAATGAGCAGTGACAGTATCACTGCAGCTTTCCCCTGGGGAGCTGCACAGCATTGGCTCCTGCAAGCTGACGCTGGGAGCAGTGGTTTTTATATGCCTCTAGTCTAGAGCAGCATGTTTTCTATCAACCAGAAGAAAATGCTTAAATAAAAAAGTCCAATAAACCTGGTCAAAGCAAAGCTGGGTTTTGATTTACTCAGCTGCTGTAACGGGTTATGAGAATGACACAAAGTTTAATGCAATGTAGTTTACTTTATTCCTGAAGTAGGTTCGTTGTAATCTAAGCAAGAGGTGGAGCTGTCATGATAATGTGAGTGTTTTCAGTAGAAGAAGCATGAGATTCTGTTTTTAACAGAAATTCAACCCTAGGCATACGTGGTATTAAAGAGTATAAACACAAGAAGCTCCTGGTAAAGACATGGAAATGGCCTTTGCGTGGCCTTCTGAAAGGAAGACAGATCAAGTTGAATGTGCCGGACCTGAGAGTTTTGTTGCTGTGAGAGCTGGGCTATAATTTAGTGAGCTGACAGGAGGAGTGAAGTATCTCCTCAATATCTGTGTTTGGCAGAGGAGATGAATGCATACATTGGGAAACAATGTTTAAGTGTTTTATTTCCTTATTTCAGCCTGTCAAACTGTCAGCGTAGTTAATGGCCACCAGGATAGAGTGCGGGGAAGGGAGGGAGGGGAGGAGGAGGATAAATGGAAGGAAACAAAGGTGCTGTGGAGTCTGGAAGAAAGGAAAACTGGGAAGGATTAGCAAGGCGCTGAGGCATAATGGTCCCCTGGACGCAAACATCCAAACTCCCTACGCTGGCTCAAACGTCTGCTCTGCTCCAGACTTCCAAGGAAATGTGTGGAGATAATGAATGTCCCGACACACCACACAAGATAACTTCATTTTTCTCTATTAATTTTGCTGTGGTAGTACTGAAAGATACTTCAGCAGGGCTTCATGTCATGTTTAAGTTGTGTGCTTTGCTGAAGCAGCATCCAAACTGAACAAGATGGAGTTGGCTTGCCCAGATTTTGCGGTCTTGGGATTCAGGTGTTTTCTTTAGGTTATTCTACAAACTGTCTGTAGCTGGACTTGTTCCTTTAAACAAGCAAGGTTTGAATGGTTTCTTTGTTGAGTATACAGGGAAATGTAAGGGTTTGGGACCAAATTCTTCTTTCTGACACACCCACGCACCTTCCACAAAAGTCAGTACAAATGGAATGTATTTCATAAAAGGAGTATTTTTAAGGCCAAGCCAATATTATGTATTATTTTCATTGCATGGAAACAGAACAAGAGTAAAAATAACTTTTTTTTTTGTTGTTGTTTAATGCATGTTTGGCTCAGTAACCACAGAGGAGGCTAATACGAAATAGTGCTGTACTTTAGGCAAAAATGACGCTTTGTTTTCCCTGCCTTGCTGCTCGTGGGGGTTGGCAGCAGGAGGACTTCAGTGTTGTGCCATGGGAGGTGGAGTTGGCTTTCACACACCTGGATGAGGCACCTTCCCAACTGCCTTTGGGAGGGAAAGAGCCCTGGCAGGATCTGTCCCTGAGTGGATAAATGACGAAGCCAAAGCTTTTTGGGCTCTGTGGGGAGTGTGTGGCTCAGCTGTGGCTTAACCAGAGCAACAAAAAGTCCTCCCCTTGTGCATCAAGGCTGAGAGCAGAGCCCATATGGAGACAGGGATTAAACTTTAGGATGTGTAGTTTTGAGTTAGAGGAAATCTCTGGGTGTTGTTTGTTCATGTCAGTAGAGTTGTGAGGCCACAGCTTTGCATGTGAAGCCACTCTCGTACCCTGCAGCATCACAAGGTATGAATTTGAACTGGGCACGGTAAAAATTGGTTTTCCTTTGACAGAGCATTGTTGTAATAGTTGTGTATGTTCTATCAAAATGCACATTTCTAATTAATTGTTTTACAAGATTCAAGTAGCTTTCACTTGATTTTGCCTAACACTTCTTAAAAAATTTATCTAGGTCAAACAAATTATTAAAATAAGGAAAGAACGGTACAATGGTATTCAGCATGATTTAGTGATTTTATTACGTTAATAGTCCAAGTTGTCAGTTTTTCTGTAGTCATTTCAGTGGAGGAGAATTGTAAAAGGAGTTTTGAAAGATTATATAGATGGCTTTTGAAGTCTTGCAGCATGTTTTTGGTTATGAGGAGAGCTATGAAGAATACTCAGTGTACATTTCTGAAAATAGTTATTAGGTGTTGCAGGGTGGTGCTGCCTTGAGAGACGAGTCAGCCTGGCTGTGCAGAATTGAGAAGAAAAAAGTAAAATGGCATTAGTAAAATGGGAGGAAATGAGGAGAGCAAGGGATGAGAAGGATGACTTTCGCTGTGGTAAGAGTGGGACAAGAGTGCTTTTATGAACACTGAAGTAGTTGTGTGCTTACATCATGTGTTTTATGGCTTTATGGTGGGACTGGAGCTGAAATCTTCATGGTATTGGAAGTGCTCTGCTTTAGCAGCCTTAGGAAGAGGTGTTACTTATTTGTTCCTGTCATCCTATGGGCAGCTGAAAGGATAACTTCTGCACCCAGTCCTCCAACCTCAGAAACGTGATGTCAGTAGAATACAGTAATGCTATTTTAATGCACATTTAATCAATCCCATGGACCCTGCTTGGTGCATGTGCAATCGTGCCCACATTCTGTGGTCTCAGGAGATGCAGCAGGGAACAGTGTGTGCTCGAAACCTGACTTAGGCATTTCCAGTGACTCAGGGCAGGCGGAGCTGCTGATTGAGGGATATGTGAAGTGAGTGGGGCAGCCATTCCTGTGCTGCAGAGAACTGAGCTGCCAGTGAGCTTTTCCTTCTTTCTTTTTTCATGGTTCATTGGAAAAGAACATGCTTCATTTCAAACCTGTAACAGCATTACATATGTCTGAACACAGAGGCAGTACTGTGTTTCTGTATTTACGTTTTCCGTGCCATCGTGACGCACATGTGAGTTACCTTGCTCTGCTAAGCTGGTGTAGGAACTCAATATGAAACAACTGTGTTTCAGCCCTGAATTTTGAGGCTCTGTGCTAAAGTGGCCAAATGAGCCCAGTGTGCAGGCTTGCATGGCTGGACAGATTGAAAAAGTGAAGCAGAACTCTAAAAAGCAGTGGCTTTGTTACTCAGCCAGTTTTTCAAAAGGAAAGAGAGTTTATGTGAGTCCCTGGAAACTGCTTCACATTGTTCTCATTCAGGAATATACATAGGAGACACTTTTTGCCAATAAAAGCATTAATTCCTGGGTAATGAGGAGTCCTTGCCATTCCCATGTGAAAGCTCTGCCAGATTGGGTCAGATGACTCCACCTTCTAAAACTATGTCTATGACATGTGCTGCTTTAAGCCATAAATAAATCTGTGGCATTGTGCCTGTAATAATCTTTCTGCAGAGCTGTACATCCTACTACCCATTAGCTGATGTATTTATCATACTGTTCTTTTCCATTATGGCTGTAGTACGAGTGTGATGGTATCTGGTAAAGTAATTTAAAAAATATTGTTCAAAGTACAAAAACACAGATCATGTGAAGTCCCCCTGAAGGTAACAGAGCTCCATGTGGGCACAGAACTAATTATTGTGTATCATTTTGTTGCTCCTACAACTGAAGTTCATCCATACACACTGTGTGTGTTTGTACAGATATGCACAAATACATTTATTTGAGATATATTGAAACTCTCATGCTTGTGTATACTCGACTGTTACAAAAACAAAGTTAATACAAATGCAGTAGATTATAACATTCCACTTGTGGAGATGTTCATGGGGAGATACTATTTTAATGCATAGAAGGAGGTGATGATGTAGTGAAAGACTTTGTTACAGTATAAAGATGCGATCTGTGTATCCGCACAGTGTTAGACACCCGGAGCTACGGAAATACCAACTGTGCAAGACTAACGTACCTTTGTTCTTAATTATTTGCTTCTTTTAGGAGTAAAGGAATGATTCTGCAATAAAAAACATTTTGTAATTAATTTAGCTTTACTCTTATGGTCCTATTGTTTACCAGTTGTATATAGATACTTTAAAAAGAGGGGGTTCATCATTAAATGTGATTGTCATCACAAACCCCAATTTTCTTTAACTCTGGCTGCTTACGTATTTTCTTCTGGCATTTCTGATGGTTTCTAGCATTTAAAAAAGTCCTAACACCTAACACTCCCTTGAAATTCAAAACTATCTTGAAGCCTTATGATTTTAGAAAATACATCAATTCTGTATCCAAGTATTATGGAGTGTCCATGAAGAGTGTGGCATTTTGGCATCTCCCTTTTGGCAGCAGTTGAATTCCATTAATTCTATTAATTCCATTAATTAACTATTAATTCCAAAGTCAAGAGAGGTTTCAGAGCAATCATGGGACTTCCCTGGAGAAGGAGCAGTAAGGGAAGTTCAGAGGGCTTTGTAGCCTAATGCTGCACTCCACCCTGGCAGCTCTTGGCAAATGTTGTGATGCTGTGCCCACATCCTAAAGTTGCTAAATATAGAAGGTTTACAAGTTTGCCAAGAAAATAACTTTTTTTTTGCTGACGTTCTTTTATGGATTTAAGAAAAAGGCACTGTTGATAGAACCTTCTAGAATTTCTGACTGATCCATCTCTGGATACTTTTGTGCAGTAAAAAACTACTAAGCTATCAGACAAGAGAATGCAGTGGTTCTTTCAGGTCCCTTTCTCCTGAAACACCAAACGAAAGAACAACATACAGATTAGAGCAGGTTTCCTGTCCTCAGTTTCCATCACAGAATTTATTTCTTCATTCTCCTTCCTGAAAGGCAGTCTTCCTATTCCTTACTGATTTTGTCAACTGCTGTATTTGCAGGGGCATGAAGTATCTCCAGGCCCTGCCATTGCCTAATATATTACCCTGGGCCTAAAAACTGCTTGTGCCAGGTTCTCTGGGAATCTCTGGTGCAAGAACTGTGAGCTGACGGGACACAGCACTTCCTGGGGATGTCTCCTCCTCTCACTGGCATCGTTGAAACATGGAGCTCAGCAGCAGCAGCTTCCGGAGCTCTTTCAGTCCAGCATAAGTCCAGGAGAGAGCCCAGGGTCTGTGCTTCCAGTGATGCTTCTGCGGTACTCTCACCGTGTTATTCATTTGCCGCTTGATTCACCAATCTGCAAAATTTATCTTGAAATTTGCTGGAGACTAACAGCCTGATCCAAACTTTGCTCAAATCCATGAGAGACCCCCATCCATCAGTTCTGGTTTTTAATTTAAGGCATTTGGCAACATAGCAATTAAAGGTTGCAATGATTTGCAGTAGAGCTTTCCATCTGCAGAACCACAACTTTAGTTTGCTGGTGTTTGAGTCCTGTGAGATCCTCAGATGAATTTAGGTATGAAATATGAAGAATTACTGCTGTTTGCACAGTGTTAGGACAATAAGAGAAATGCAAATGAAATCTCCTTGACCCTGGTTTTGAACAGTCTAAATTAGAATCACGGAATCATGGAATGTTTTGGGTT